>JBAJNP010000436.1:0-96595 GCA_036877545.1 Yasuhikotakia modesta | reverse complement strand
TTTGGGCATGATTGTCCCTATACACACAGACAAAATCACGCAAGACAACTATAAGCAGCTAACAAGTGACAATGAGACAGACAATATAACATAGAGCGCTTCGTTGAATAAACAAAGCTAACCCGAGCGGCGTTTGGCATGTGTGTTTTATAGTCTCTTGGTCATGTCGTCACCCCGCCTCCACCTGTATCAGAGTGCATAAAAGCTGATGCCGTTCCCATAGCGTTTCGACGCAGCTCGAGTTCCTGAAAGGGAAACACTCAAGGCGATGCCCCAAGTAAATGAATACTTACAAAAAACAGGTTATTTGCAAAAAGAACAAACATTTTTGGGCCAAGGTATTAATAACAACAGATTAGCACTTAATCAGCGAGTAAGTAAAGACTTGAGACAGCTTAGGTAGGACAAGGCAGGACACTAACGACCACAATTCAAAAGCCAAGTCGGGAACAAGCACAACTAAATACTCTGAGGAAAACAAGTGACAGGTGACCTGGATAATACTAATAAGGACACACAAGCAACAACTAAGGGGAACACAGGGGGCCCCTAGAGTCACAGAGATGGACTACAGGGGCAGGACGCTGACAGCTTCTACAATGCATTTAAGACAATTACTGTGTGTTGACTGTCCATCAGACTTTAAATTACTTTCTGTTATGTTATCATGCATAATTTATTTGCTTCTATTTTTGTATGGACTATAAGTATTACGCTATTGAAGTTTACAGTTTTTGGCTTATGTGTTGTTTATACTTCACACACCCTGTCAAAATTCTACATGTTTTTGTATTTAGGCACAATTTAGATATATATGCAAAACAGTTCAGGTAGGCTAAAAATGGTTTATCATTTAAAAAAATACTGTTTTGTTTAGATTTCCTAATACTAATTTCATTTGTATAAAGTGGATGACACTAACTCAGCCTTATTACATTGCAGTGCAGGGTTTAATTAATGCTGACTGGACATAAAGACAAAACACTAACTATGATAGGACATTTTTTTATTTTAATTTCGCTTTGCTTTGCTTTAATATAGATCTATGAGGACTCCATTGTTCTCCAGTCAGTATTCAAGAGTGCCAGACAAAAGATTGCTAAAGAGGAAAGTGAAGACGACAGCAATGATGATGATGATGATGATGACGATGAGGATTCAGAAGCAGAGTGTAAGTTGACATTTTCAGAACTATTTTGCTGATAGTACAGCATATAAAGTTTTAATGTTCCATTTAAAACTGATCAAGCTTGAACCATGAATCAGCTATAGTTTGTATCTAAAACTAAACTGGTCCCAAACTTTGCTATAATTTATTCAGAAGAATATAAAAACATACACTATCTCATAGTATTATCGTGCAAGAACAACTTAAATTTTCATTAGCTAACCTATATCTTTGTTGTAGTTTCAGTTATGCATATTCTGTTAAAGAGTTTATATTTAATTTTTGTAATCCAAGCAAAATCAGTCAAGGTGAAAATTAAGCTGAGTAAACGAGACGAGAGAAGTCACGACAAAGGCAAGAAGAGACAAAGCCGCGGCAAAGCAAAACCCGTAGTCAGCGATGATGACAGCGAGGACGATGTGGAGGAGAATGTAGGTGCATCTGAATATATGATGTATCTCCACTAGTCAGTTGTGTCACTCTGACACTTTAAGACAGTTGACATTTACCTTAATTAGATAGTCTTGTAATCAAAAACCTCTTGTGCATTCGTTGACATTTTGATTGAATATGCTTGAGGGAAATATTATCACAAAAACAAGCTTTGATTGAGCACTTTTTGAATGGTTAACTGCATAGAGATGATGGCACTTTATCATATCTAGAACTTTCTTATAGAACGTTATGCTTTTTTGATGCTTAGCCACATGTCATTGTTTTTGTCATCAACTAACAGCTTTTTAAGATGTTTTTATACAGTTCCCAAAGGGAATCATTTATTGAAAAAAGATGTTTTATACCCCTACTTCCAAACTCTTACTTTTAACCCTCTGTCTTTATCCCATCTGCTGCAGTTTGAGAGAAAAATGTAAGTCTATCCATCTCCTTACTGTTTTAAAATCTCTTCATAGACGTGTGACTATGTTTTATTATCTAGATCGGCTCATTATCCAGAAATGAGCAGGTCTGTCAGTAATCAGCTCAGTCCACAAGTAATGAACCTCAGAACAGCTTTCAGTCAGGTCTGGTGTGGGGGAGGACGTGGGTCGCCAGAGCAGTCTCGGAGCCCTCCGCCGTAGGCTTGCCTCTGGTTTGCATGTGTGGGTGATGTCATTATGTGTTTGTTTTCAGGAGCTGTCAGAGGGGAGCCACAGCGATGATGAGTGAGGTGGAGATGAGCTAATAATCCGTGTTCCTTTCGCACTTTTATTTCCCTGTACTTCACCTAAAGCTTGCTGTAAGATTGATTGTTTTTCTGTATCATTGTCAAAGACTGTATCAAAGATGTTTTATCTTTCAATGCAGCCTCCTGAGGAATAATCCGCAGTTAGGAAACATCTCGGTTTGAACCAGTGGCTGTTTTTTGCACCTTTTATTATACTGCTTACAGTATTGCTGAAATTTCACCACATACAGTGAGGTATTTTATGCATAACATGTAGGTGCTTGTACATAATTTTTGCACTGTTTTAAAAAAACAAATATAAGATTTGCATTTTGGAACTTTACTTTACCGAAACATTTTTGTAAAACCACGCAACTCAGAGACTCATGAATGGATCAGCTGTTTGTTTTATTTGCAAAATGTGAACATCTTCAAGTGTTACAGTGAAGTCCTTAAACTACATGCTATAGTGACTTCTGTATTGTGTTGCATGCAGAACAAAATCCAGCAGAGATTACAAATGTGTTTGAAAATTGACTGCAGATCAGCATGATACTATTTCAGTAATACAATAATGTTTTAAAAACATTGTATAAATTTCACATTTGTGGCATCTTTGATGTGTTTTCTTAGAGAACTAGCTTTATATTTCATAGTGCAGCCTACTACAAGTTGGCGAATAAATGCAAATTTGTCTGTTTCTCATAATATAAACAAAAATATAATATCACAATTGTAATATTTGAGTGCTCGTAGATGCTGCATCCAGTGTTTTTTCAGACTATAAACCAGTTTAAATTGGCTATTTTTGTCTGTATGGATATTTTTCTATTTTTTTAAAAGACAGTATTATTAGTAATTGAGAGATTAAAAAAGATTCTTTGCCCTTATACCATATTGATAAAAATATGTCTTATAGGTCTTAATGGATCTTTTTTGGATCTTTTTTCCCAGAGTATTATATTTCCCAAAGTTAATATTTACCATTTTTGACAGTCCGTTCTCCTGTCTGCCGTTAGCTATTTCTGACATCTTTTACATGTACTTTGTACTTGTATTTGTAATATGTAATCAAAAGTGTGATAATCTTTGCTGTTCTCGCACACTGTCTTTGTGGTTGTAACTTATAGCCCAAAGTAAATAAATAACAAATGGTGAACTTTCTTTTGCCAGTTTTCGTTTCTTTTTTTGTGGAACTTCATGCAAGATTAATTGTTCTTATGAAATCATAAACAAATATATCTTTCTAGACACCCATCAGTCCTCTAAGGGATGAAAGCTATTCTATAAACTACTGTTTTTTGTTTTTGTTTTTTTTTAAACAGCAAACTGAATTTAGAAGCAGAACAGAGGGAAATGCATAGACCAGATACACAACAAGAGCACAAGTACATAGCCCTAGTTTGAGAAACAGCCCCCTTACTGGTACTCAGCTGGAAACATTATTGAACAGTGAGGACTCAGATGCTGGGTTTTAGGCAGAAAAAGAGACATCTGACTTTGTGAAATAAGAAGACTGGCATATGCATTAGAATAATTAGAAAACAATGTTGTGTATATGTATATTTAAGTCAAGATGTTAAAATAGTTTAGGTGCCCTATATGTCAGCCACAGACCATTGCTGCAGGGGTGACAATGCAGGTAATTCTGGGACCCCTGAATTGAGATGCTTATCAGTTTGACAGCTCAACTGTGGGCCTTATACCTGTAAGGGCCTCTAGATTCGTCCCAAACATCCTCTACTATAGAGCTTCAGACAGAGAGTCTGAAGAATATAGTCTGTATTGATATAAAAATTTGTATTCACTGTAATGTTTGATCAATTTAAAGCATCCTTGGGGAATATATCAATTAAATTTATGCAAAAAAAGCCATATGTGGTAACAGGCCGGCTCCAGCTATGGGCCAAGTGATATTATTGATGGACATTTTTTTCTCCACTACGCAGTTTAAATTTTGACTCCTTGCCACCATCACCTTTGTCTTGCTCACTGGGAGACTGTTGATATATATTATGAAACATATTTTTTCAGTATATTGCAGGGGCATCACAAACTGTCCATATGCAAAAAAAAAGTAAATTATAGAAAGGGGCATCACAAACTGACCATATGCAAAAAAAAGTAAATTATAGAAATGGGATTCTTTGCTATTAGATGATTCATTACTATGGGCTAGATAATAATACCATTTATATAGACAAATGGAAGTTTTTGTAGGATCAGAAATTAACTCAGCAATTTTTGCCCCTGGAATTGATTTCCAGGAATGTATAAGAATAATTACATACTATATATTTGATATTACTATATTCTACCATTAAAGTGTTATCAGCAAAAACAAAAGCCACCTTTACACTGCAGAAACTGCAAGAGACATGACATGTTTTTACATTTATGTTTACATGCTGTTAGTACTGCTTAAATGTGACAAATGCATTTATATAGCAATTGAATAATATTATAGGGTGTATGTAGTTTTAAATGCCTAAAGTATATGTTATAAAGTATATAAAACATAAAATATATAAAATATTTACGCCACTGACCTCATAGATATATAGTGCTCTAACTGGAAACAATAAGAAAAATCTTTCCTGTTCCTGCAACTCATATGATGAAGGATAGAGGACAGGGTAGTCTAGAGAGCAAGATGGCTTTAACAAAGCCACAGGCAGAATCCAAACAGATAAGGTCTACAGAAAGGCCTGTAATTCCCCTACCCTCTTGAGAGATCTAATAATAAAAAATCTCATCTATTCTGTTTTATACATCTGTTATAGATGTATAATACATCTGTTTCAGAGTGAGAAGCTAATTGCTGACTTTAGAGACTCAAATGGAACCAAATATAATCCCCATAAAACAGAAACAGTGGTCACATAAACCTTCAATGGAGGTGGAGCTAACCCTGCAGAGAGGCGTTCTTAATGAAATACCAGCACTAAACCAATAGGGTAGTTAAACGTGTCAACATGGTTTTGCTCACACCACAACTTCATGACATACAATCTCCTAGTAGACAGTGCTCTCAAGATGGTCAAGATGGTCAGTACAACATAAATTAAGAGACCATTATAATAAGGTGGCTCTCCTCAGGGCCAGACCTACAGTTTCCAAATTTCCATCCAGAAGAGATGGAAACTCAGAAGGGATTCTGTCCGAGAAAGATATTATGACTGAGAACCAGATTTGGGTTGGGCAGAACTGCTCTACTACATGTTGATGAACTTGGTCCTGGCGAGCCCTAGAACCATGGAAGCAAAGCTATCAATTGAAATGTGAAATGAAGCAAAATTAGTAAGGCTGTGTGTTAACTGCTCAGAGCTGAACGTTTTCTTTGAATATCACCATCTATATCCTGTCATGTAAGGCCAAGGTAGGGCAGCTACCTGTTTATTAACAGGTGGGACTCTCAGTTTGCACAACCTCTATTATGACTGATACAGAATTGTATCACAACTGGCATTATTAGAAACAGAATGTGTTTTTTTTCATTGGTGGCTGGTGACTATGTAAATCTAAGCATGTATAGCACTTTGAACTGTAATCTTGCCGCTGTGTGAATGTGGCAGTTCCAAACTTTTGATTGACAGTGTGTTTAATAAGATAAATGTATATTTATATTAAAACTCAAGTGTGTAATTTATTCAGTACTTATGCAATACTTCCTCTCATTCCAGCATAATATGCAAAGACAACTATAAACAAGCCCTTTATTTGAGCATTCTCTTCAGCTTCAAACTATGCTGTTAAAACAAATGCTCATCTTTCTTAAGTGTGCTACTTTATACAAGCACTGAGGGACAGTGAAGAGGTCCTTCCTAGGTTTAACAAGATTCCTTTTGTCCCCAGAGATCAAAAATGCCTCTTCCTTTTGTGCTCCAGCTATTTAAATGGAGTCCCACTAAGCTGATTCTGTCCGAGAGTACGCAGTCCATTTCTGCCCTGTTTGTCTTCCACTTTGAAGTGGCAAGCTGTTTAGATAAGCGGTAAGCCTCAGAAGAAATAGATAAATTGGGCAGTAATCCGTGTCTCTCTGCCAAAGACTTCAACTGGAAATATTCAGGTGCCAGTGCAATCCCTGCTATTCCTCTGTAGCTTTTGTGGGCTCTTTTCCGATCATCATATTGTCCGATGTGGTGATAACCTAGGCCGTTTTTTCAAAGAACCTTTCTCAGAAGCCTAAAGAAATTAATCATGTATGACTGAATGAAAGGACCAGGTGCTCCCTATTATTAGAAGTTCTGCTGCTAATCATGCCTTAAATCACATATTTAGGTGAGTTACAGGGCCTATGAATACATAAAATGCATCACTTAAAAGGAATTGGAGAGAATGCATTGATCCCTCTGGGATTCCAGAGCTCGTGGTCAGTTAACTGCATGACTGAGGAAGCCCTCCCTCCTCACATACCATCCTCACGGTGAACGAACCCCTAAACTGAATAGAACCTAATGGCATAGACCCAGGCCATTTATATCTGCTTAACCATTATCTGATTGCTGAACCAGCATTTATTTAACTTGACTGGAAATGGGCAGTAAGATCAAAGCTTATATTGGAGTCAGCCGAATATCTGGCATACGTTCATGAAAAACAGCAGTTGTGTTGTATCAGCTTTGTCAGTTATTTCAGCAGATAAAGCGTAGCCTGAGATTATAAAGTGCTTTTGTACAGGAATCTATAGGTTAATTTATTTCTTGATTAGGCCCAATCTGGGTCTGGTGTATCTAATTGGCCTAAATAACTGTCATAAGATAGCAATAGTTCTGCTTAATATCGTCTTAAGGCAGAACGTTTCAAAATAAGAAAAAAAGAAGTGCCTGTATATTGATGAGTAAAATCAGTTATTCAGCAATATTCACACTTTAGACTTAGATAAAACACCAGGTCCATGGAGACCTGAGTAAATCTACTGCCTTTGAACTCACCTCACTCTTTGAATAAAGCAGAAAGAAATGCTTTATTCAAATTCAGTCTTCTGAGATATAAGAACATAATTTTTTATTACATGCCTACCCAAAACCAGACAGAAATTTTAACACTAAATCATTTTGTCAACTCACAAGAATTGAATTGATTCATCTGAGCCATATGGTGCACAGATGCTAATTTCTGGAGATTTAGTTGCCCATGACCATGACACAGGATTTCCTGTTCTTAGGGTGTGAAACAGAAAAGGAACTGTAGACAGATTTATTCATGGGGGGACATTCTATCTCAGAGACACTCTATCTCTGAATTAAAGGACACAGAAAACTGACAAAACCGGTAACAATGTAAAGATGACTTAACATAGCTCAAGGTTCAGGACCACTTTGATCACTTCTATGATTATTCAACTGAGAATTATTCAGTATTATTATTTTGTTTTGTTTTAGATATGTTTAGCAAATACATCTTTTTGTGTACTATGCTGCTTTTAAAAATCAATTTGTGGCCAATTTTTCTATCAAAAACAATTAATTAATACTACGTTATTTAAACAATTTGTACATTTAATGATAATAATTAGATGTCAGAGCAAAATAAGAATAGTACAGTAGCCTAGATTAGGAAACAAGTGGTGGTTTAAAGAACACAAGTAAAAGAATACACATATATTTGGCATACACTTTTATACAAAAAGACTTACAGTGAATTCAAGGTATACATTTATATCAGTACTTGTGCTTCCTGGGATTGATCCCCCAAGCTTTGTGGCGCTAATGTAATGCTCTACCAGTTGAGCTACAGGAAAACTGCTTTCATATGGCCCTTTACATTTACATTTAAACACATTTTTACATTTATATTTTGCCTTTTACACAGTACGTTCTAACTGACCATAGGCATAAGTGTGTCAAAATAATCAGTTTGTACATTATCAAACAACTGTCAGATGGAACAACAAGATTCACAGTCGAACACATTTGGGGTAAAATAATAATGTATACCTCCCCTAAATGAGCAGTGGAGTAAAATAGACCAGCATTGAAAACTTCAAAATGTCACAGCGAATGCAAACACAATGATGATAGCCAATACTCCACGAAAGAGGCAGCAGAAATTGTTTTAACAATGGGCAGTTGTGGCCTACTGGTTAAGGAGTCGGGCTTGTCATCAGTAGATTCGATCTAGTAGGAATCTAGTAGGTTTGATTCCAGTGCTGGCAGGTAGCAACTGAAGTGCCCTTGAGCAAGGCACCTAACCCCTGGGTGCTGCAGGGATAGCTTCCCACTGTGTGTGATCATGAATTGCATGGATAGGTTAAATGCAGAGGTCACATTTCAGTTATGGGCAACTGTAACTGACAAATACATTTCAGGTTTTTTTCACTTCACAATTACTTTTTTTTTTACAGTTTATAAAGTCCTGAAACACTATGAACTGATCAGACTTCTCCACTGAGAAGTCCTCCATACATAGGCCTCCAAACCCTGCACTATGGTGGAGGATGGAAGGCCTGAAGTAACACAGGACTTTCCATTTGCCTAGGGTGGAGAATAGCCTTGACCTTCCCAGGAATTTATTATGACAGAAGGGAGGCACAGAAAGAGCCTCCACTGAATTCCAGCACTTAAGCCACTGGGTAGTTAACTGAGTCCAACTGGCATTTGCTACACCAGAAACTGAAAACATTCAATGTTAGGGCATCAGTTAACCCTTGTGGAGGAAGCTCTGGAGTTAAGAATGCTTTCAACAAAGCATTGGTTGAAAAACCAGAATCAAAGAGCTGGCCCCCCTCAGGATCCAGACCCATAGCTTTCACAAGAAGGGCGTGACCTCAGGGCCCCCTGATGATTTATATGATGACCGCCAATGTATTGTTTGTATGAACTACAACATGATGCCCCCTGAGGTCTGGAGCAATCTCCAGGCAATTTATGTTCCAAGAAAGATGATGATCTTTCCACAGCCCTCCATGACCACACCCAAGCCTGTAGGAAACGCTTTGGTTGTCACAATCTTTTATAGACAGGACACTCCCAGAATCAGGCCTTGGGACATGGTTCCATGGTTTCCATCACATGACCACATGAGAGTTTTGCATAACTTTGATAATGTGAAATTGCTTCCCACACAGAGAAAACTGTCTTCTGTCTTCTAACTGTCTTCCTGTTAGCTCAACTGGCAGAGCATTGCATTAACACTGCAAAGGTTGTGAGTTCGATCCCAGGTGTAGGCAAGTCCTGATAAAAATATGTACCTTGAATTCACTGTAAGTCGCTTTGGATAAAAGTGTCTGCCAAAATGAGTAAATGTAAATGTAAAACCCTTGGTAGTGAGCCACCACTGTAGGGGTCTCAATATACAACAGGGCAAAAGGAATTTTGTTGGACACAGATGCCATAAGCCCAATAGTGAAAGTGTGTCATTGGGTTGATTTGGCAGTCAAAAACAACAGCTAGAATCAGCTCAGTGCAAATAAAAGAAAATGCTCCTGCATTTAAGGTTCCATCTTGTAAGGGTCTATCAAGGGAACACAAGCTTAGCCTACTTTATCAAACAGGGCCAGTCAGAAATGGAGCAATTTCAAAGTCAGCATCTCACAATGTTCAAGATCTATATTTTCCAAAGTGTGGGTACACTAAAGGGAACTCTGTTTGTCCCCAATAATGTAGGGCAAGAGAAAGGAATACAATAAAACAAGTAAAATGGAACAAAACAAAGCCAGACAACATAGGTGTAAAGCTACAACCAGACAGGAAATTTTGTTACCGATTTTGTTACGGATAAGCAGTAAACTGGTACTTCCCCATTGCCTGGCTTACAGTTTTGTAATATGAAGAGTTTATATTGAGCAACAGAGTATCTGTGTTTTTCTGTGGGTGTTTAATAATTGCATTCTCTGTGTGTAGAAAATGCAGACTGTAACCCATGACCAAGAAATAGCCTGAGGACTGCAGACATAAGAAACTGTTTAAATCCACTGGAATAATGTGAAAATTGCTTTGTTCCTCCCTAAAAAGCGTAAGAAGCATATCATTTTTAATTAATAAATGTATGATAAGGATAAGAGAATTATGTTTCTATATAGACACATGACTTAAATTAGGATTAAAAAAAGCTAACGGGCGTATGTTGTTATCTGAGAACACATACACTGTACAGTGCATTGAATACATTGTGACCCTTTGTGTCACACTATACTAGGTAATTTGTATACATTGTATACATCTATACATTACACAGCCTGTTTTTATCAAAATTTTCCATCTTACTACTCCCAGTATAAAAAAGGGCACACACAAACAAATGGAGGCAACAGTGAAATTGAATGATTTAAAATTTTTACCACATAAAAAACAATTAAAAAGTTTTTTGAATTATGAAATGATTGCAAATATAACACTGGCTTTCCTCAGCTTAACTATATAGCATGTGACATTTTAACCCAACATGCAAAACACAGCTGGAACATTATATATAATGCATTATGGTGCGTGTAGTGTATATATTATATTGTTGGAGTACTCCATATTGGAAGCAGCTGTGCTCCCTACATTGTTCAAAAAGCTTTGGTTCTGAGTTCACTTTAGGTAATGTTGGGGTATTGCATGCAGAGGAGTGGCATGGCAGGAGGCATGCTTTTGTGGAATTTAGATCTGAAAGAGGGGACAGATTAAAGAAACAGTGCAAGCAGGTGGTTTTATTGTATAGAGGCCGAAAGGGATATCTGAGGGGTTTACTGTCCTCTCTGTCACTCTTTCTTTCTTTCATTCATTCATTCATTCTTTCTTTCTTTCTTTCTTTCATTCTCTTGCTGTCTGGCTATAGATTGTTTTCATTGTTCATAGTTGTTTTTTCTCCCTGTCTCTTTTTCTCTCTCTCTTATTCTGGAAAGACTATCCTGAACACACAAAGTAGTTTAAAGTTCCATTACTGTATTCAGTATTTGAAGAACAGACATTTGCAGACAAATGCATTCAAATGCATTTCTGTTTTTTATCCTCCCACTAAACTATGCACAGATGAAATACAACAAGGTAAACAACAAAGCTAATTAGCATAATTTAAATGTATCCAGTAAGAGTATATTTTTAATATATTTTTCTGGTTAACAAGCATTCCTGGCAATCAAATTGTAATTAACTTTTACATTTATTAATTTAGCACACATCTTTTATGAAGCCCTATCCTGCATTTACAACAAATATTCTATTAAATGTAAAAGATTCATTGTACAGTAACATGAAATAAACAGTAGGTGAGATACTTAAATGACATAAAAAGAATATGGAGGGTTTTTTAATATACTGTTAAAACTTGCATTACTGGTTTGGAACCATTCCAGAAATGCAACTGAAATCCTGATAAACGTGTAAACATCAGTTAAATTAGGATTACCAAAAGCAGTGATGTAATTTTCCTTTTGTCTGGTACTTTCCTCAAAAGAAATGTACTGTCTCTCCAGTGTAAACAATGCGCGCTCTCCAGGAAATATCTTCTGTTAGTCATTCACATTCCTGATTCCCTTAAGAATAATGTATTCATAGTATTCAGTGCACCTCATAGTTTTGTTGTGATGGCTGCAGAGCTCCCAAAAGTCAAACCGCACATTTGCTACAGAAAGGAAGTAAATTGTGTCAGTAATGCTACATAATCACAGGAGATAATCACGGGACTAGCTGTGCTTTACAGTCTATTAAATTACTTGAGCAAGAGACAGTCTCTGCCAGAATGCTGAAGGGAATTTTGTTTCCAAACCATCTCACACTGAAAGATTGTCATCTACTGAACTCTTTTGCTATAAATCTAACTGTGCAAGATGGTTCTAATTGGTTCAGGTAGGTTCTTGCATTTGTCGGACATTTTTCTAGGAAAAATCATTCACAATCATCACAAATTGGTGGGTGGGATTTCAAATTGAGATTTATTGTTGCACCTGTTGGGCATTTCGGCACCATGCCAGAGCTGTTAATATAGTTAAAAGTCATGAGACGTAAATGTAAAATTAACTGTCTTGCAGTTGAACATTTGCCTTATGTTAATGACATTAAAATGGAGGGAATGAGAAACACGGACTATTTCAAGGACTATTGTCTGTTGTTTGGCTCATTTAGCTGCAACCTCAGGGAAAAATAATTATCAGCTTAATGACATCTCTGTAGACATCTGGTAGATGAGCCAAAAGAAAAGAAAAAACTGTTCAACAAAAAGTTCCCCCCCAACTGTTTACATTTTATTTTTGACTTTAGTTCAACTTTGTTTCACTACACAAACATTTGAAACAAACTTATCACAAGGTCATTTCTGATGAAAACCAAATACTGGTGAAACCGCCCTGTTTTACAATGGTCATGACAATGAATGTTGTTCTCAACGGGTCTTGTCATCTGAAACAAATTCAATGTGGTTTTGAAAGATATGAGGCTGATGATGATATCTGGGGAAATGTGAGCTGAACAATCACGTTCCTCTGTGTTTAGATGTCATTTCAGCACCATTACCTATACAAAGCTATTACACCACCTCCAGTGAAGAAAAAATTATGATTAAAAATTCTTAGTTAAAAGCCCCAATGTCTTATTCCTAGTGTAGACTCTGTTTATACATGGTATTAATATTTATTTGTCAGACTAATTGTTGTTTAGACCTGGTCATAACGTGCGTCTTAAAAGTGTCTTAAATCACTACATAGGGTGGAATGTTCTAATTTGGGACACTTAAGCTTCAGTCTTAAGCTCTCCCCAAACCAATAAATGCCAGTGAAATTAGTGTCCCACATTAGGCAATGCCCCACATTAGGACAATTCAACTTACTCTAATGATTTGAGAATATCAGAGTGTCACATGTTTTCTTCTAAATAAAGTTTATCTATAGAGCTAGATTAGTCTCAAATTTAATTCAACACAATATTTTTACAAAAATGTTGTTTCAAGCAGAATTCTTAGTTATTTTAAAGCTGCATGTAACCAGCTAAGTATACAGTCATTTTACTTGTAAAATGGCTAATTGACAGTTGAGTAGGCAGGGACAGAACAAAACACACCCAGTGGGTTACATTTATTTAGTAGATAATTTTATCCAAAGCGATTTACAGTGACCTGAAGGTATACATTTTTATCAGTACTTGTGTTCCCTGGGATCGAACCACAGTCTTTGCATTGCTAATGCAATGCTCTACCAGCTGAGCTACAGGAACACTCCATTGATTATACCACAGTTACCCTGCCACAATACACAGAGGTTTTATTTCAAAACATTTGTCAGGTTTTTGTCCTTTAAATGCTCTTTTGCGTAGGGGTAATTTCTCAATTCTTAATGCTAATTCCAAAACATCATTATAAAATTAATAACTGAGGCTTGAGCCAAGGATATGCAGTTTTTCGAGAGACACAGTTTTTATATCATAATGAATAACATAAAATTCAGTGAACATGTAGGCATAATAAAAATTGCTTGTTTAATTGTTCTTTTTTATCTTTACCAGCATGAAGTGAAGGAAAAGTGAACAAGTAGTCTTTCTGTGTTTATTTATCCATTCTATTGTTCTATTTAATATGTTTTATTCTGTTTAATGTATTTAGTAAAAGATTTGTTGGCAATGCTTCATTTATTAAAATTAAACATACAATTTATATAAATTGTCGCCAAAGTACTGGGCAGACTGCCGCTCTGGAGTGGGAGGCTATTTACAGTATTTACTGTGTTTAATAGACCTGGGATAACATGAACTAACAATAAAGTTCTAAGTTCTAAGATGTGATGAATGCATCAACCCCCATTTTCAACAAATGTTTTATATACCTTATCAAAATCCTTTCCTCATCCTCTTTCTTTTCCTCTTCTCTGTGCCAGACTGATTCATTTTTAAAATTGCACAATATGAACGCTAATATGAATGATTGACAAGACACATTAAACAAGCAAACATTACACGATATCATGCTGTTGATTGAGCTAAACTTGTTTTCGGGAATATTCCCTTAATGATGCTCTTGTTATTTACAGAAATTTGTTTATTTTGTGTTAAGATCCATGTGTCAGTATGAACACATACCATCTTTTCCTGGCAAATTGCCTCCTTCAGGTGCAAAGATTTAAGGTAGATAGTATACAGATAGAACGTATACGTATAGATGTTTGAACACACTGAGGACACTGAATATTAAAGTTAGGGTAGCCTCAATTTTGAAGAGGCTAGCAAAAGATCCCAGCACCCTGTCAGAGACTTTCAATAAGCATAACAAAAAAGTGTTTGGAAAAAAATGCCTACCCTGCTATTAAGCCTCAAAGAAATAATATGCTTTCTTCTTTATAGTGCACTATTCAATTGATGACCATCCAGTGTCTTTGGCATAAGAGAAATAAAATGACCCCATGTGTTCTGTTCATTCCATTAAACAGACTGTGTACACTTGTTATGTGGCAGCAAAATCAGAGGCATGCATCACATATTTTGTTACAACAGCAAAAATGAGTCTGCTGTTGACTTCCCCACACACTTGAACTATTCATATTGTAATTTTCCTGTCTATTTGAGGAGACTGTAAACAACTATAAAAGGAGGCCTAAAATAATTGGACATTCTGAAAAGTTTGGAAATATGGATTTTTTGGATGATTTATGACTTACGTAGTGCTTAACAGTGAATTTGAAGAATATTTGTAAACAGGCTACTCTAAAAGACTGTAGTCCTATCATTATAGTTTCTATACTTCACTGCCCTGAGTTATGTAGTGTGTTCAAGGCCGACATTCCAATTCTTCCAATTTTTACATTGATATAAAATGTTTTGATTTTTTAATGACACTATATACAGAACGATTGAGAAAATTTTTCTTTTTCTCAGATCATCAGTAAACATTTGCAAACATCAG
Organism: Yasuhikotakia modesta; assembly: GCA_036877545.1. Lineage (NCBI taxonomy): Eukaryota > Metazoa > Chordata > Actinopteri > Cypriniformes > Botiidae > Yasuhikotakia > Yasuhikotakia modesta. Next base: position 81,452 of record JBAJNP010000436.1, on the reverse strand, counting down.
TTAACATTTGATCAAACATTAAAAATTGACTGAAAAACAGAACATTAAATCTTGTGTTAGGCTAAATCTGTTATGCATGCAAACTTTTGTGAGAATGAATGCTAGCTATTATACTATGGACGCAGTTTTTGACACTGAAATGTGGCAAAGGCCCAACATTGGGATTAGTTGACCTAAAATTCATTAACCCATTTTTTCATATCCTAACCCAGTACAGCATCCAGCATATTGTGTAACATTAACGGTCAGTGCTTGCTCTACAGTAAATGCACAAAAATGACACCCCTATTCAGAGCAAATGGTAGATCTAAGCTGGGCTGTTCCAAAATCTGCCACAGAATTTTCTCCATCTGGTTGTCATCTCCTTGACAAAGCTGACCTTCAGGCAAAACCATAGTCCAGCAAACCAGCAGTGAAAAGTTCAAATATTGGACTTTCCTGTGGGGCTCAGGCCCTGTGACAGCATGCTCATGCCAACATCAACAGGGTGGGATAGTGTCAGAGAGCATGTCTGTCTCGTCTGCGGCAGGAGGATAAAATGGCATATGTTTAAACAGAAAAAAATACTACCCATCCTTTTTAAACTTACTATTAAGAATTTTGGCATCTTGTGTCTTTACATGTATTTTACTTTGAAGTATAGATTTCAAATTCAGTTTAATAAGCATTGCATTTATAGTTGTGATGGCCGCATAAAAAAAAGTGGAATTCTGTAATGTGACTATTTGTAAAGTATCTTTAATGGCTCATGTACAGTTGAACCTTGAACATGGCTTTAAGGCTCACGTACAGTTTTTAATTTGTTAAAAGTTAAATATGAACTGTACTGCAATCAGAAAATCTTCATCTTCAAAATACAAACATAAGTGACATTCTTCTTTTAAGCCAGTAAAGGTACACAACAGGTAAAGCTCAGCACTAGGTCTTGTCACCAGTCAACAAGGCATAACCATAAAACACCCAAAATACATAGCAATAACACTAGACAAGCACAAACGGACAATGACATTGTATGTCCCAGTGCAGCATCAACCAATACACAGTGCTGTATAAAAGTGTTTGTACTGTTTGTATAAGTGTTAATGCTTAAAACTTTAAATGTAAAACTGTAAAAAAAACAGTTTAGTTAAAACATCACATATTTCATAATAATTCCTACTGTATCTGAAAGTTAGCCAACTCACATTCTTTGATAGCTTAATGTTGATGATGTAATACAACATTTTTTCTATGTAATCAGTGCAAAGTGGAAACCTTTATGATGCTATTGAGAAATATGAAGAATTCCATTATGGTACATGGCTGAGGGAGTGTTCTCATAAGCAATTCTTTGCCCTTTTCGAAGGGTTAAGCAGATCAAGGCCTCAGTGTCCTCTACTGAGCAACTTTCTCTTGACCAAGAGATGTGTTCTGTAAATGTCACTGAATGACATTAGCTGCTACAATAATTGTGTTAAGCGCTAACACTTGGGCAACTTATCCGTTGGGTTACTTGATACCCTCCACTAGTGGAACACAAACAGGTTGTGTGGCATTTTCTATAGCAATTTTGTTTATCAAAAGCAGTAATGAATTAAAACAGCCAATTTGAGGCTGGATCAAACTGGCTGATTTAGAGCCTGAGAGGTTTAGAAGAAAGGAAGCTGAATCTTAAGTAAGTGTGAGCCCATACTCCCTCTCTTTTTCTCCTTCTTTCTTCTCTTTTAAAAAGATGCCACATGCTGTTTGATCAAGCCAATTTTTAAAGTGGGACTTCAGACCCAATAGAGGGGTTCTAGTTTAACAACAAATCAAACACTCTTAGCTTAAATACTTGAAATCCATCTTGTTAGTTTCACTGATATCTTAAGTTTGCCTTTTTCAGCCAAGAGAGAATATAACTTTATTCTTATTAAACTTTATAAGTTTTGCATCAAACACAAACATTCAAACACATTGGCATAAACATGGGCTGTAGCTGAAATGTTTCTGGCTTCTGTCATGAATGTTGTCTCTGGAATATGGGCAATATTCCTGAAGTTGGTTGTTTTAAAAGTTCTCAATGTTCAGATAATCCTGTGATGTTTTGCTAGTGAACAGTCAGTTCTACGAGTTGGCACACACACACTCAAATGGTGGAAGCAACTCAGCTCATAACAAAATTATCCTCTTGTTGACCTTTTAATTAATGCTTTTCTCTGAACAGCATAATCAATCACACAACTATAGTTTAAGCACAGATCACATAAGTGACTGTAACACACTGTTTGACCTGTCTTGTGGTTTGTTCCATGTTATATATGGCGGTTCCTGTTCGTTTAGTTTGATTAGTGTCACCTCTGTCTAGGTTACGCTTGATTAGTCTGTCTATTTAAACTGTTTCTTGTTTGCTCTTATTTTGTCAGTGATTGTTTTGGAATGTTCCATTTTTTGTCTGCCTGTTCTTGCCCGGTTCTTTGGAATACCTGGATTAAATTGTTCATATTTTGGATATGCACATGTTTTGCCTGTTTGTTTGATTTGTTAGAGTGACCTAACACAAGAATATAAGTGAAATATAAAAAAGCATTAGTAATTGAAATCTAATTTACTTTATTTTAGACTGCTTTAATAAAATATTAATTCTGTGTAGTGAAGTGGGTAGTAGTAGTAGTAGTAGTAGTAGCCTTTATTGTCACAGTCACACGTACCAGTGAAAATAGCTATCAACCCATCCACACATAATGAGGAAAGGTGGGAGTTGGTCTTTTTTCTCACCTCACCTTTCCTCATGTAATGCTGTATTTCTTTATATCCCTGTATAAAATGAAAACAGCTTAAATGTGATTTCTAAAAAATGCTGTTTCAAATGTTGAAATGCTGTTTGAAATTGTTATTTGAAATCACCTTTAAAATAAACATGTCTTTTCATCCCTCTCAACACACCCATCAAATTGGCGCATACGCCCCCATTGCTGATTGGCTACAAGAGTGTTCTTGTGTATTGTAGTGATCGTTCCAATACACTTTGTTTTTCTCCTGTTTACACTGCCAGGGCTACCCTCAAACACAATGCATACACAGAGCATACATCTAGAAAATCACATTCATTACAGTGTTTGTTTAGGTATTGATTTAAATTTTCAGCTGATCTGGTTTTCAGAAATCACTTTGAAGGTGCTATAAAATGTCATTATTTTTAGCAATAATAATTTTAGTAGTATTACAGCCGTATGTGGTTGTTTATGGCTTTAAAAAATGTATGGGGCACGAAGTAGTGAAACGTTCCATATAGCCTGAAGGATAACAGAGATGTTAGAATTCCAATTGTGTATGCCACTCTCTTCACCAACTTTTATTTAAATTTACTTTTACTGACTTAAAATAAATGACATGATAACTTTTTAAAGAAGTTATTGATAACTTTTTAAAAAAACGTTTTAATCTTGACAAGTACATGGTTCTGGTTTATGCAGCCATCATTCTGTTAACTCAAATCAACAAAATAAAGACTGTTGTGGGTAAAAGATGGGGAAAAGTTATAAATGATAGAAGTTGATGTAATTTAAAAACTGAATTCTAGATGAAAGTTCTGCAACTTGACTAAACCAGGAACATTTTACATTGTTTTATATAGTTAATGTGTGTATCATGACAAAAAAAAAATAGAGTCTTATAATGCAAACATCTTATACTCTTGACTTCACTTTTTCATCTAGATTTTTTGGACGTCTCATGAAGGAATGCAGCTTAACACCAAAAGATAAAGGATTTGTTTTCAGAATAGGGATAGTAGGGGTTAAAGTGTCAAAATGTATTGTCTTTTCTTTTTTGAAATGCTATTGTATCATGGATTTTATTGCTGTACCTTTAAATCAAGGATGTCTATGGACAAGAAAAACTACCATTCAGTTCTTGGGAGGTCAAAGCACCAATTAAATGCACATTGTGACTTTGGCATGCCTTCAGTCGCTATTGTGTTCTAATGTTTTGTTTGAAAACAAAGATGAGATGGCAGCAAGTGGACAGCTTGACATTCAAATACGTATTTCATTGCCATCAATGCCCTTTGTGATGTCACAAAGGTCAGCCCATTGCAAATTGCTGTTAGGTGTGGTCTAATGGTTTGGTCAGTGTGTCCCAGTACAAACCCAGAGAAAAACCACAAATATCTTGTTTGGAGGAAATGTGCTTTATTACAAGTCTTATTTGGTGAAAGCGTTTATATATTTCAGGAAATGTTTCTTCTATTGTGTTACTCATTTCCCAATAACTACCAGAAATATGACTTTTGACACATGCTTACAGTGTTTGTTAACTGCTCTGAGCAAAATTCTAATGTTTTAAGAAAAGTTTGTTAAAACAAGCTTAGTGCTGAGCTGAATGAAGAAATATTTGGAAAGGTGACACCCCTCAAACTTAAGTAGAACCCTACATTAACAGTATGGTTCTTAACATCAGCATGCTTGCAACAGTTTATTGTTTCACTGACCATTTTACAACCTCATTACTCAGCCAGTGTCTGGCTTTACAGAATTACAACTGAAGCGCAAAACAAAAGGGCTGCTGACATTCAATTTTACTTTTCAATAAAAGCTTTAGAGTGCATAGACCTGAGTGCAGACAGATTCTCAGGACCTCCAAGAACCTCTTTAATCAATGATAACAATACAGCTAGAATTTCATATAGCATTTCAGTTGCAGACCAGGGACGCATGGAAAGGGGCCAGAGTTAAGACCACAGGGGAGAAGACTGTGATTCTATGAGCATTTCCCATGGGTGATAGATCTTTCAGGAATAGCATAAAAACATTCAATACAAAATACTGCATTACATCACATATTGCAATTTACCCAACAATTTTAGGTTGCATGTTTCCTAGCATTTCAATTAAGTAACAAAAACATAAAGTTATTGTTATAAGAATGTTATTCAAACATTTATTGATATTTGAACTACTTATTACTCATTATTTTATTATATCTGTGCTAAACTGTAGTTTAAAAATCATGCATTTCCTTTTTTTGAAAAAGGGGAACACACTATTTAACAGATGGTTTCTTTTTGGGAAGATATGGTGTTGACACTGAAAGTGAGCTATTATGGGGTGCGATAGTCTGAAAACATAAGGGGTACAGATGCGACACTGATCAAATTACTTCTGGCTAAAACTCACCTGTACTGCATTGAAACTGACATTTGGCTATGAAGGGTATCATGAAGAACTGGAATGGTAGTGAATAGTCAAAGTTAAGCTGTAATGATCAACTAGGCTCGCAGAGTGGGGTAAAGTGAGAAAAAGATTGAAAACAGACAAATTCTTCTTCACGCAGTAATAAAACAAGTCTTTCCCCAATTTCATATTGACATTTTCCTTGAAGTACAGAAACCAGAATGCTGGAGAAACTAACTGCATTACAATATATATGTTCCTCAGCCAAATTGGCGAATATAGAGAAATGAATCTTTGTAGAAGATCATTACACAATATGTTGACTGAGGTTTTTCTTCTGCTTTTTTCTCCCTCATGTTGTTCATCAGGGAGGGAGAACAGAACATAATTTTCAAAACATAGTGAGCTGTTATTTCCTTTAGTTCAGTTTACTCAAAACAATCCAATCATTTGTTGAAGATTTCAATGAACACACCAAAACCAAGGCTGAGTTCAATGTCAAGCTATGCAAAATTATTGTCTACATATCATGAAAGTGTTACGCTTCCTATTAGTAATGTAGTTGTACTGTTATAGTATTTTTATATATAAGCAACCAAAGTTTACATCTGTAGGAGTTATGTTCCAAACCACACAAAAAGACGCAAACATCACTGCAATTTTCACACCAGTTTACTTTATGAAGAGCATTGGCATGTGCTTTCTTTGCATATTCCCTTTCTTTTCTTTTTTCCACCATGTGCTTTCCTGGGAAAGGGTAGAAAATGACGTCACCACAGGGCTGGTCTGTAGTTTATTAGTCAGCGCGAAGTGCCAGGTTAGAGCTCAGACAAGGCTCTGTCCAGCCAGCTCAACTTAACTACCACAGATCTTCAAGGAGATGTCTTTGAAATAAGTTTACAAAACTGAGGCATTGACCCAAGTTCTACAGCTTCCAACTCCCTCAATTACTCTTTGTTTACTTTTAAGCATTCTTTAAAGATATCTTGTTTGAGGATCAGTGGTGCTCGATACTTTTTAGCGCGTATTGCAACATCCAAAATTGGATTTTAGTTTCTGATTCTCGTCTTTCAGTTTTAAAACCCGACTCGTGATGGTTGTCCTGTCACTTAGGTTACTAATGGTAGGAGTTGTAGTAAGTCTGACTTCAGCTGATCTGGTAAGTGTTAATGATTTACTGTTTGTGCACGTAAAGTTGTATGGAAAGTAACCAGTGAATGAAAGTTCGCGGGAGCGTCGCGGCGAATGTTTGATGTGTGACAGTTTGCCCTCCACCTTGGAAGCCAATTCGAATTCAAATCAAATTTAAAGTGACGATTCTAATGCTAATATAAGTTTAAATTCAAACGCGTTCTAAGAATCTCCTAGCCTGTTTGTTTATTCTGCCTGCACTATTCAATGTATTTTCCGCAAACTTGATGGTCTGAGAGTGAAAACATTAACCAAATGCTGGACACACGAGAAACTTCTGGGAGAGTGCCCAGCTGTCAAACCAATCGCCAAACTGTCCTTAAAGTCAGCATGGCAGAACACACGTGAAATCGAAAGTTGATTTCTGTCAGATTTCATCAAATCAAACGCAATATTCTAGTGGCAGTGCTACATTGGTTATGGTTTTTCTTCTGCGAGCTGTACTTTCTTAGCTGTTTTGTAAATATAGCTATTGGCTGCATATCTCCTGCGTTTTAACTTCATTAACTTCATCTCTGTGTTTTGTTTCGCTTTCAGGCTGGTGAAATAATAGATAAAGAAGGTAAAGTACACAGTCTTTGTTATTAAACATTTCAATTATTTGTTTGCTGTGCTACTGGTTGTACTTTCCTCGAACGTTGTTCAGGGTCCAAGTCAATTTGTGACGACAAGATTTAATTCTCCCTGTAAAGTTGTCAGTTGCTAAATGCCACATAAGAGTTACATTCTGTCAAAAATCATGTGGGATAAGTTTTTATCTTTCTCTCAATGTTTAATAACAAGAATATTAATTTAAGGGTTGGTATATAATATGCCTGCAAATTGCTCTAAGAACAAGCAGCTCTCTAAAGAACACAAAAAATGATAACTTTAAATGTCACAATGAAAGTGTTGACAGAAATTAGACTTTTAATTAGCATTAGCATTTTTTTGCACTGAATGGACTAAATTAGATACTTTAAATTCTTGTAATGTCTTAAACCAGCTGTATCATGAGACATAGACAAAGAGTTTTTTGCTTTTCCTCAAAATATCTTTTTCAAAATAGATCAAATAATCACATCTGGTTTTATTTTTAGTCATATCATAACAAGCTGCAAGGCCAAGAGACTTTGACATTTTTCTATTGAAATGTTTACCTTTATGCAAACCATCATTCATATGTCAGGAGGCAGGCAGCACTCAAATAGAATTGCTCAAAAATGTAAGGGGCTATTTAGTCGCTATAAAAAGCCATACCATAGACCATTAACTTGACCCCAAATAGCACAAGTTTTATTATGAATTTATTTAACAAAATGTCCATATTTGACCCATTATATTGAGAGTCCTTTTTCATCTTGATGTTTTTGTAATTTAGCAGAACTAGTTAAAAATCTTATGATGGTTTGGTATTTGTAATATTTTGGTTTTTAATATGTTCAAGGGAAGTACTCCAGTAATTTGTTTGTATTATGTCTTATCAGACTTTTTGAAGATCCGTTTGAAAGAATATGGCCTTATTACTCCAATCAGCACAGACGCAGAGGGACACTACCTCTCACACCTTCTTTCAGCCAATCACAAGCAGCGCGTTAAGCGGGATACTTCAGAATGGTCAGCACAAGCTGTAGAGACGCTGTTCTTTAACATCACTGTCTTTGGCAAGGAATTCCACCTCCGACTACATCCCAATCATCGCTTGGTAGCTCCAGGAGCCATGGTGGAGTGGCATGATGAGATCAAAAACGTGACTGATAAAGGTGAAAACAAAACCCACTCCGAGAGAATACTTAGAAGAGAGTTACTGAAAACCGACTGCACTTTTATTGGGGAGATCACGGATGTGCCTGGAGCTTCTGTTGCCATTAACAACTGTGATGGGCTGGTGAGTGTTGTTTCCGCTGAACTCTAAGGTATTTTGCGACAGCCCCCACTGTTTAATGAGGTCGCTAGGTGGTAATTCTGTATCTTACAAGTTTACAAGAAAATGTGCTTATTTTCATATCTCATGTGTGACAACACAGCCCTCACTGATGGTGAGTGGCACAGCTGCAATATTATATAGTAGAATTTCTTCCAAACCTACAGGGACCCGACTATGATAACCACTGAATCCTATCCCATAAAATCTGCAATCTCGTTTGGACTGGACATTTTCTTTATTTAAAGGGGTAGTTTAACCCCCACCCCCCCCCACACACAGGAAAAAATTAATCTACTCATAATGTCACTCCAGATCTGTGTAAATCTATTTCCCTGCAACACCAAAGGAGCTTATTAATGTCAAGACTGCTTTTTCTATACGACCAAAGCAGACCCTGACTAGTGGTGGTCTAGCTTCAGAAAGCTTAACGCCCCCACAAAAGCAGTCCATATAAGTTGTGTGCTGTATTCAAAAATTTGAACAAACCATACAATAGGCGTATGCAAGATGTTGTACACTGAAAATTGCTTACAGTAATTTCAGACATTCTTTTGTCAGACGTCAATGTGGAGTTGGTGCTAATCTCCTCAAATGCCAGTTTTACAATCAAATCATTCAAAAAGCAGCAAATTGTCCATTGTACTTTCTCTCTTTTGGCTTTTACTGTATATAGCACTTCCTCAGAAAATACCATTCAAGCTTTAGGTGAGTGTCCAGTATGATAGTGGAGTGGAACTACAGGTCACCACAGGAAGCTGACAAATAAGATGTAGTAGGTCTCACCAGGGTTGCTCCAACACCAGTGTGAGAGCTCCACTCGTCACCAGGAAGAAATAGAGAGACAAAAAGCTTATGGAAAGAAGCATGAGGAAAGTGGTGATGGCTGTGTTTATGTGGCTCTGTTGCTTTGTACTTTTAGAGGGCTAATTCATCTAAACATAAAACCTGGAAACCTTTTGTATGTTCTTTTTGGAATCTAGTGGAATAGGCCTGCTTTTCTAAGAACTGACTTTTCTATTAAATAACTTAATGAACTACTACGAACTAATAAAACAATCCACATTGGTACTCATTCAGTAAGCCAAATTGGATCTGACAGCCAGGGCCAGACAGTATTTGTGGGCTTTTCTGTACGGAATTTGTGGAACAATTTGTGGAAGGAATAGTTTTAAATGTATTAGAAAGACCAGATTTTATTTAATTAACATTTTTAACAACGTTTTTATTGGTTCAGTAGACATATATCAAATTAAAGTAAAACATTGCCTGGTCTTATAGTGTCTATTATTATTTCATCCTGTATTACACTGTATTACACTTTCACTCTAAAAAATCCCCAAAAAGTCCTCCAAGGGCAGATCAGGTTTCATAAGAACAGGTTTCATTCATTTCATCCATTGATAAAAAAGAGAAGCCTGCAGATAAGCTTTGTGGTTAATTGATGCTACAGAGAGACTGTTATTAGACTCTTGTATACATCAAACCAACAGACAATGTGCATGTCAAGCTGATGTATTTATATCTAGTATATATATTTAGATTATTTCTAACATTACTGTTTATATCCATATATTATTTGATTATGAAATCTACATAACAAGAGATCAAATCTCTATATCAAATCTATACGTTCTTGTGATTTTTATACATTCTCAAGATTTTTCAGTATTTTTACAATTTTTGGATTATTTCTAAAATAAACCATAAATATCTGATAAAATATCAATTGCTAGTGCTTTCTTTCAACACAGTACTTCACAGCAAACACCATAGCCCACTCAACACAAAGGCCTTTGAGTTTTACATTTTCCACCAACTCTGCATTTACCTTAGTAATGAATAAAATGTAAGTTTATGTAACTTTGATGTAAAGTACGACTCTGGGTTGACACCAAGTTATGTTTCATTGCTCGTTTCATTGCTCTTAATAGCTGCTTTGGAGCTTGGAGTCTTCACATTTAACCCCAGTGTCCAGGCCTAGCCATATACTGAAGCAGATATTTCCTCTCCATGCTGAGAGGTTGTGGGGGATGGAGGGATGATTTTAGCTGGGGGAGGAGAAGGAGGAGTTGTCTGCAGGCTCACTTACACAACACAGGCATGTTTCAGGCCTGTGAACATTCCTCTAGAGGTGGAGGAGAGTGAACGCTTCTGCTTCTGTTTAGCAAACCAACAAGGTCTCAGAATATGGGTAGAAACGCATTCATTAAACTACTACAGAGGTAAACCTATGTCTTAGTGACTTTGTTTTGGCCCTCACTGAGAAAATACTGAGTGTTCAGAAAGCAATAGGAGTTATCCACTGCTAATCTCCATATCTGTCATAGCTTGGCCCCTTTAATGCATACTGCTATATTTTAGGGCCAGGGTGCTGAAGGACGCTCCTCTCTCATTGATAATCAGTGTTGGCGGCATTATAGAGTCTCTGGCTAAGCTTCACACAGGAGGCTGGCCTTGAGCCAGAACTTCATCCCCAACGCACCTTTGTCAGAAGAATATAGACATTAATGGTCAGAGGAGCCTGTGTTCTTCTGCCCACACGGTGCCAGTAACAATTTCACATGTTCACAAGTTCTGATCTTAGATCCACTTCAGAGCTGAAACATCTTTGAACTTTTTTTCGAATCATACCTTGCATTCCTGTAATATCAAAGCTTAGAGGTTGATATTGACTAAGCTCATTCACTCTGAATTTACAGAATTACAGTATGCAAAGAAAATGAAAAACTATTGCTATTCCTGTAGCATGCAGTTTGCAGTCCGTTTAGGATAAGGGTTAGGGGAAATAATCAGTAATGTTTAGCCACTTGTTAAGTTTCATATCTCCACTTGTTTCAAGTAAGCCACTATTTCAAAAGCTGTTTATGAGTGCTGTTTATTCATGTCACACAGAGCTAAGCTTTCATTAACTTATGGTATACAATACAGTCTGCAGGATCATGGTGCCAGTCTCAGTATGAATGAAGGTTATAATTTTTCAATATTTTGAATATATACTGGCAGTATATATTCAGAACACCATGAGTCTATATTGGTATTGTTTGTTTGGTTTTTTGATTGGACTAAGAAGCGGTGACCTGTGACGTCAGACTTAACAGGTGAAAGGTCTGTTACACCATTTAAGGTGTATATTGAAACTAAAGTTTAAGTGAGGAGACCTTCAGAAGTTACCTGTGATGTGTCACAGCCATCTCTTTATCAAGTGCAAACACAGGGCTGCATGGCCTACAACAAACTGAAATGCCAGTGACTAAGGAATGTACAAGACCTGAGCTGTTGCAAGTGGGTGGACATTGTTTTAAGAGTAAACATATCTTTGCTCTCTGACATCTCTGGCATACCAGTGTGTGTCCAGCCCTTTGCTGAATGGAAAACTAACTATCACTTATTCTCAAGGCTTTGTTTGTAACTGCCAGGAGACTAAGTGAAAAATTACAAATAATAATTGACAAATCACAAATAAGAACAACAATGTTGAAGGTGGTCCAATAAAGTTGCAATTTAAGTGATAAAATTTAAAAGAATGTTTCAGCCAAAGTCTTGTGTCTTGTTAAAGTAAAAACCTCTGTGCTGTGATCTTTCATCAACAGAACATAAAATTTATTTTGAACATGTCAAAGAAAATGGCAGTACATGGTGAACAGTTTTCAATTCCCAAAAAGGTCATAAAACCACTATAAAAGACAACTATATTTCCATGACTGTCTGTAACTGAAGTCATACAAGAGCTTAGTGTGAAGAACATACTGATATTATGTCATTATTCATCCAGTTGTTACTCACTCTAAAATAAAATTGTTTCAGCGCCATTGGGCATCATTTACCAAGGACGCTATATTGAATTTGAGAGCTCCATAGTAAGGTGAATGATTTGAAATTGACAAACTATTTTGAGTATTATTCTTGTTTTGGCTCCAAAATATTTGGACTATAGTGGTGCAACAGTAGCACTAGTATGGATTACTGTTTATTTCTTCTTGAAGTTTGGGAGTCACTATAAACCGTATAAAAATAATGGAAAAAATAAAATCCTGTCAAGTTTGTGTTCCATGGAAGAAAAACAGCATTTGGGTTTTGAATGCCATAAGAACGAGTAAATAATGACAGGATTTTCATTTTGATTTTCATTTTTCAACCTTATAACACAATGTACTGTGAGATTTGGGGCTTTAGTAAAACCAGGCCAAAAATAGCAGGATCACACAGTTATGCTTGCTGAAAAATAATGCATAGAACAGTTAACAGTTAATCTCTAGCTGGGCTGCTATATCTTGTGAAGAAAGTGGTTGCATTCTGAGAGTAAAGTACATTTTCAGGGCTATTAAGGAGCTCATTGCTTTTCATTGGAAGGAGCTGCATTAGCAAGTCTCTCAGACTTTCCTCTCTTGAGTTTCACTCCCTAAACTGTATTCAAACTCAGGTGAGGATTTTATTCAGACCACAACATCGGTTTAAGCTCAGATACCATCCATCTCGGACACAAACACAAAATAGTTTTCACCAAATGTTGGCTGAACTTAGTGACTCTTTTCAGCATCTCAGCATGAAATCAGGTAAAATTTGGATCATAACGGACTGTTCTGGATTTAACAGTTAGCTCACTATAGGTCTGCTCTGAGATGTAAAAGAAACTTCTGTGTTTAAAGCAGAATAAAAAATGCAGTCAAAATACATCACATAGAATGTTTTTGAATGGGAAATAACTGGCACTAGTCACAAAAATGTTCATAAGGTTCCGTTTTTACTGGCAAGGCTTCTGTTACAGCATTATCCAAAGTGACAAAAAATAGATGCTCTGTTTTTTAGATTAATTCTAAATCCCCACTTTACATTTAATAAACGTTCATCATCTTTCAGAATCAGATTTGTTAAGTGTTTGCAAAGAACAGCTGTATATGCTTCACATTTGCAGAGAAGGGGGCATGTTGGAGATTTAGCATATTCAGAAAAAAGGGTTGCCTTTGATTGAGAAAGAAACGCAACCAGTTCCTTCACTCAGAAAAGTGCAGCCATGCACAAGAGTTGTATTCACTAATAGTTATTGATGTACTTTGTTGATTTAGCCAAAAGAACTTTTGCCTGTTGCAGAGGCTTGACCCCAGAGCTGTTTTGGTGTATGGTTTGAGGTTGAAGAGGGAAGGTGTTTGAGGATATGCAGAGGCAAAATCTTTCTTTGGGTTTGCTTCAGCAGAGGTCAGGGAACAGCAACTGCAGCCATGTGTGCTGGCTGCTTTTATTAATATATTAATATGGTTGTGCATTTATAATCATGACCAGTTTAACTTAAGATGAGACCACATTTTCTGTTGTCATTTCTCTGGACATTGGAGCCCGTTCACTAACAGTGCTCAGTTTTGTTTTGAGTAAGCAATGTAGGTCTTGCCACCATTCCAAGCAGTGGGTAAATGTTTGCTCTTTTTACAGAGTGGCACTAGATTAACTGAATGATTTAGATTGTATCCTCATGTTTAATTTTCAATTTGGAATTACAATGAAACACACACTGTTTCTTTTATTTTTCCATGTTGTTTATTATGAAATTAAATTATTAACATGTGTAAATAGGTATATTTACATTCATGTTATCACATAAACAGTTATGATTCTTTCAGTGATAGTGATTACTTAGTAAACTCTTGGCCAAGTCTATGTGTTTATTTATTGAGGAATTCACCAAACTAACAAACTAATCATTTGGAGTTTGTGAGACTATTTGACTATTTGAGATTTGTTTTTAAACCAGCTCATAAGACTTACTAGTTTATTTATGTTCATTTATGAGTGGAGCCAATAGAAAGATATTTTAAATTCATCACATTCAATTCAGATGGCAAGCTCATCACTTTGGTAATATTTGATTTCTTTATTATTCTTTTGGAGCCCCTGCATTAAATATATTTGGGTGTATCCCATGGTGTGTGATATACAGGAACTTTATAGGAAATTTATCAGTAGTTATTTGTTGAATACTTGTTTTTAACAATATGTTTGGATATGGCATATTTTTGCTTAGGACTTACAATTTACAGCAAGAATTCATAATGTATAGTGGAAATAACATAATTTGAAAAGTACAGTGTAAAAGTGATTATTATGGTAATTTTCCTAAGTACACGTGAAATGTTTTTTCTTCACTCTGCTTATTTTGATTTTCCTTCCTCGAAATACAGAGATTCCTCTTTCCCCTTATGGGTTAGATGACTTTAGCATTTTTCTTGTTTCTTTCTGCCAGCAAAAGAAATTAACTGGTGTAACTTTTTCTTAACATTCCTTTTAAAGGGGGGATGAAAATGGCAGGTAATGATGACGAAGGTTTACACACATTTCTAAACCAAACACACCTTTAAACAACATGGCGGGTGAAAGGTAGCAGTGTCTTGGCTGAATCTACGCTTTTTTGAAAGTGGCAGTAGCTTTTTTTAAATAAAGCACGTTCATACCGGCTTCTTAAGAAGTTTAGACTGGAGTGCAGTCTTAGAAAACTGGACCCCTTCAGCTGAATCCCATATGTTTGTCTTGGCTTATAGCTGGTGTCTGCTTGGCTGGGGATGATGCTGGAGTTATTAAACTGATGGAACACAGAACCCTTGATCCTTTTCTGTGGACTGCTATTTAGTTTAAGGCAAATGCTCTGTCCAGCCACCTGTGACTGTCCATGCGACAAAGCTCAATGGTCAGTGTGGCTAATGTGTGACTGTGTGTTTTATTAGCACCTAAGAGATGCATTTAATGCTTTGCATGATGTGCAAGTGAAAAGGTCATCACTGGGAATGCTGAAAACTATTGTGTCGATAGTGACGATTGTGTCTTCGTTTCAGAAGCTAAAGTATTTCCCTACAGTATTTTGCATGGTCTGGGTTGGTTTCCCTGGATACAAAGAGCCCAAGCACTTAGAGTTTATAATCCATGTATTATAGCAATACATTTACAAAGCATATTTATTTATATGTTTATAAAGGATGCAAAATATCACACATATTTTAGTTTGGGTTAACTTGTTTCTTGCTTTCTACAAAACATGCTCTACTAAAAACTTATTCAGTAAGTTAGGTTAATTAACCGGATACAGTAGATATGTGGTCATATTGCTTAATAAAATGTCTGGAGGTTACATTAGCATATCATGCAGAAGACTAGCATCTACCATCTAAAACACAACACATGCTTTTAACCCCATTAACTAGCTACCTTACCAGTGGAATGGAAAATAATGGCAGCCATCTGAAAATAATGGTGATCATTTACGCTATCTCTTGGAGACTCATCTTGGAGTATTTGCTGCTTTTCAGCTCATTTCACAAATATCATTTACAGGAAGCAGCACCATCAGCTCCAAACGAGCCAAAGTACAGCACGCTTCATTACGTTCCATGCTCCCTCTTCCTCAGATCTGAAAGGTTTAGGCCAGTGTTGGTTTGGTGTAATAAATACTATGGAAGCATACATTTGTTAATATAATTGTCTAATAAATACAAATGCAAAATTTTTGCATTTTGCAGAGGCCACAGTTAGCATTTGAATTAATATATTTAGTTCCAATATTAATATTTAGTGTGTAACAGTTCTTACAGCAAAAACATTGCATTTGTCATGTTTAAAACAAACTGAGATGTTTTAAACATACGGACACTAAAGTATGCAATATTCGTCGAAGGTGGCATATTACACTTACATTATTCATTCTGTAGACGCTTTTATCCACAGTGACTTACAAATGAGTAACATCATTTGTTGTGATTTGTTATAAGGGAGGACAGTATACATGGTTTAGAGTGCCATATATGTATATATATATGTATATATAACATTATAGACTATACTTTATAGATTGGTACTAACTTGGTATAGATTTACTATAAATCACATTTTATAACATTCAGTAAACAAGACACTGATCATTCAGGACAAAGATCTTGAAAATGGAAGGAGGCAGCAGGCGAGGGGTAAGGTGAGCCAGCAGTGTGTCGTTGGGAAGGGGTGGCCGGATAATGACAACGACAGAGTGGACTGATAGAGAGCTAGTTTACCAGCACATTCCAAAGCAAGGGCTCTAAGAGGCTGTTCTGTGTACAGGAGGCTGGTTTTGGGGCCGGAGGTGCTGGGTAAAACTGAGAGGTTGTTTAAAAAGAGCAAGGAGGTTGGACCCCTGTACACACACACACACACAGACAGACACACACTTGAATTCAAGTACTGTACTAACATGCTCACACACATGTGCACAGAACCACATACATACACATATGAGCATATGGATAAACTCTTACTTCACAAGTGAGCACATATAGCAGGTTGAGACTGTTTAGCATATATGATTTTACTATGATTTGTAGTGATTTAGATGTGTTTTCACACACACTGTACACACACCAAAACATGATATGTAGTCAAATACAGATGAATACGCATAATTACAGGTATAACTTATTTCAAAATCTATCTGTAAATAAGTAATTTATAAAAGTTTGTTTACATTAATGTGTGACACAGCATTGTGTATCCTGACAGTAATTCAGTTGAGTATGTTAAGTATGCTTAAAAAAGAGAGATTAAAATATTTTTACATAAATTGTCACAAAAAGCATGAATAAAAACATCAAACATTTAAATCATTTTGCTGATTTTTTTTTTCTTTAGAAAATATTTGGTCATGAAGGCACACACTGTACTGTGTTATCATAACATAATTCAATAGAATTTTTATGAGGCTATGACATGTATGATCATTCTTTATCTCTGGCTGAAAAGAATGTTTAGAGGTGAGGCTTTTACTCTGTACCTATTCACATGTTGTAACGTGTGACCATATGGGAATGAAGGGATGAGGGTTGGGTTAAAAACAAACCATCTTCCCTCCCATCAAGACCATATGATATGTCTTGGCAGGGGCCTTCATTTAGTGGGGAGAGCTGTTGGCACAGATGCTCCTATACAGTAACATACAGTTATGAACATTCTTTATTTGTAGACTGTCAAAGCCATACAATGCAGATGTTATCAACCTGTTTGGCCAATGACCCACTTTTAGGTTCCAATATTCTTGCAATGCCATACACCAACCCCACTCCTATCCATGTCACAGATTATACATACACATAAAGATACACTTTAGGATCTCTCAGGAAAGTTTTTATTACAGGTTTTGATCAAGAAACATTTGAAACAACTTGGAAGAATGTTGAAACATAGTAAAAAGCTAAAAGACAGATTTTATCATAACTGATTTCACCAATAGAGATTGGTTTGCTTTACAGTGTAGTTGCAGTAATAAGCAAGTGGGTATTTTCTGAGCAAGTCACAGTAATGAGCAAGTGGGTTATTAAATGTTGCCTTGTTAGGTAGTTTGCATATACTCCAAAACTTATTTCAGAATAACAAACTCCCCCACTTTGATGATTCTGTCTTCTTGTTTAGTTATAAAAATTGAAATGCTAGACTAACCCCATTTTTCCATTTGTTGCTGATTGTCTTGTTTTGTTCTCCCAAGGCTGGTATGATTCGCACGGATTCTGATGAATACTTCATTGAGCCTCTGGAGCGAGGGACACAGGAACATGAGGAAGGAGGAAGAGTACATGTGGTGTACCGAAGATCTGCAGTATTACAAACGCATTCAGATATTTCCTTGGATTACCAGCCAATTGGTATGTACCCCTGCAAGTCCTGTGTGCGTCCCAGTAGATTTAATTCTTATTCAGTTTTTATCTCTATTATAGGCCTATGTTTTCATTTAATGGTGTAAATAATTACATATTCCGTGACTTCCCTGAAATTGTGGCAGTAGAAAATAATGTTGCTGTTAATGAAATTTCATCAACATGCTCTATGAAAACTGTAGTCTTTCGCCATATTTTGAATTTTTTTGAGGTTAGTGTCATTAATATCTTAAATCATAAGAACACTGCGAGTGCTGGAGTTAAATGTAGCGTTTATTGAAAAAGCTTGACGTTTAAAGTACAGGAGGGCAATTAAGTTATAAATGTAGGAAAGGAAATTGGAAGCCTTTCAGTGCAGGGCAGATTTAGGGCAAGAACAGTGTTTCTTGTTTTAAATAAATGTTTTTTTATACTTAATATACTTAATAATAATAATAATATACTTATTAATTATACTTGTTTTTTAATATTTGAACACTTACATTGGTGTGTCATGACATTTTTAACCTCTTCAAAGCATTTACCAGACGCTTTTATCCAAAGCGACTTACAATGTGAGGAGAATATAGAAGTGTAGTTCCTATAGCTCAACTGGTACAGCATTGCGTTAGCAGTGCAAAGGTTGTGGGATCGATCCCCGGGGACCAAAGTACTGATAAAAAGAAATGTATACCTTGAATTCATTGTAAGTTGCTTTGGATAAAAGTGTCTGCCAAATAAATAAATGTAAGCAAAACATTTTATAGCATGAGCTTTATAGCATAATTCCACAAATATGATAGATATACTATAATCTAACATAAAAATGTGTCTTCATGTGGCTAGCATTCAAAGTGGCTAGTTTTAAACACATCATTAAATCATTACATAAATCCCTACCCCGTTCTATTTTATAATGGAAATTTAAGTCTTTAAGACTTTTTTCAGCTTTGTTAAATTCATTGCACTAAAAACAATTCTAAATTGTAGCTAATTCTAATTATCACAAATGCAATTTACCTGTAATTTACCACATTATGCGCACAACCCCTTTTCCTAAACCTGTACCACCCAAGACGTTACATCATTCAGACCCTTTCTAACCACATCACACACTCCTTTTTTTACAAACCGCCATCAGTTTTGTAAATCTAGGGTTTGTGTCATCTATGTGACTGACAGCACTTTCAATTCACACCCCGCGTTTTTTTTGTCCAAGTAATTTTATAATTACATTCAAACAGTGGGAAGCTCTGGGAAGTTGAGCCCCTTGTGCATTCACGACCTTTCAAGATTTCCTCACAATTGAGCTGCTTCTAAAGAGACAAGTGCTTGTGTCGTTGTAACAGTTGCCATGGCAATGTGATGGCATTCCATTGTCTCAGGTGGGAAACAGGCAGCAAGCAGAGATGATTACGCTCTCTCTCTTGTTGCTTAGATAATCTCAGTGTGCTGGTGATAAGCTGAGAATTGCTCCTCTTTCTTTGGCCAGTGGACCTTGAAGTTATTGCCATTATCAAACCTATTGTGTCTCTTGGCACAAAACGTTTAGTCAGTTGTGAATCCAATAAAAGGTTTGAGGTCTGTTTAGGTCCAGCCAGGATGAGGACAAACCTTAAGGTATTAAGCTCATTTAACATCAACAGTGAATTGTATGGGCAATACCTCTCTATGGTGTTTAGTCCCACTGACATCAGATAAACAAAAGGTATAAGCAGTAATTGCATTGTTTATCTAGACAACAGAGGTTGTATTCCAACTTATTTACTTTGCTCTCATGCAACTGCCTTTCTGAAACATTTTGCTGAGCAAACTTGAACTAAAGCCAAGTATGAAGTTGGGTAGATGAGTAAAAGAGAGAAAGTCGCCTTCGCTGTTCTGCTTAGACTTCTAATGTTGTTTCCAGCTCTGTGATATTTGAACTCCCTCCATAGTGTGCAGGTCAAGGCCTGCTTGCCCTTCTGACCAAAAAGAAGGTGTCCTAATTTAAGTGAACTTGTCTACCAAAGCTCCAAGAAAAGACCAACCCTTCTATCAAGTTACATTTGCAAGTTTCAAGGGTACTCAAATAAATTTGTTCTGGTGCATACTAGGTAGGCAGTGTTGAGAACAATTGGTTAAAGGTTTAGGGCTTATCAAGGGCATGGGAAAGTTTGTTCTGTACCTTACTACATTACATTTCCAATTTGATTGGTTCTTCATAAGCTTTAAAACCTTTGTGTTTTATTTGAAGGCTTTTAGAGTTACGTTTGAAAATAATCTATTATGTTATGCCAACACAGTTTAGTCCGTAATGAGATTGCAATTGGACTGCCCCTCCCTTAGTCTAAATAATCTCAGCCATGCTGTTTAGATTTAGTAATACACATTCTGTGATGTTCATCTCTTATTAAACAAGCTTGGCAGATTCCAAAGGGCAAAGGTGTAATAATCATCCAGACAATGTTTCTTATCAAACCCTTAATACTACATAGAACATGATGGGCGTGAATAATGTATTCCCTGTGGTCACAGAATATAAAGTGTCACCTAATGTCTTTAGTTTCTGTGCAGATAAGTACCAGTATGCAGAGGACCATGTTCTAAAAAAGTTAAAAACAACTACTCAGTCTACTTACTGTGGCTACCGCACTGGTTCACCAATGTGTCAGAGTTCCGTATCTATAATGGATGACAGCAAGGCTCCTAAGTGAAATGGCAACAGTTTAAACCACAGCTGTGTGATTATAACAGACTTACTACAGAGTTCCACTAGCAAGAGGAAATCAGAAATTGCTAACGTAATCTAGATTCAGTCTAGCCGTCCTCCTTCCTTGGACTGTGAGTCATCCATCGTAAACGTCAGGAGGCCTGAGGGAACGGATAACATCAGGACATTGATGAACCCATTTAGTGTAAATTGCAGACCTGGTTGCTGGACGACTACTTTGTTTTGCTGCAGTGCATGTCTCGTTTACTCCTCAGGTGATTTGTCACTGGCTGTAAAGATTGGCCCCGGCCCCTGGAGAGGTGAGTTTAACCAAAGGGGATGACAATAATGGTGGTCGACAGCAGAGGCAGCGTACTGTGTCTGTGCATGCTGTAGTCGCCAAGATGAGATGAGGTTATAAATTAAACTCGCTAGATCTGGTAGGACAGAGAGCGAAAGCCTGTTTGATATGATCTGTGACCTCAGCGGAAGAACAGAAGATCTAGTTTTTAAATTGTTGTTTATGTTTGAAATGAAGCCTGTTGAGCTTGAAGGAATTTGGTGAGCCTTCAATACAAACAAGCGAGGAAAATGAAAACAGACCACTTAAACACATAATCCCTCTACAATGCACTAGTATATGCTGTGAGAAAATGTCATGGCAAATATAAAAGGTGAGAGCGACATAACAAGAGATCTAATCTAAGGAGGACTTCACTGAGGGCTGAGACATTGTGTTGACTTAAATCCACTTATCAGCTGTGCAACAATTTTCCTTTTATCAGTTTAAACTTTACAGAATGGAGATGTGATTGATTTTGAGTGCTACACAACTGCAGTGCCTTATTTTACTTTGTTAGGTAGTTTTGTGCTTTCTATAGTTTTAGGTAGTCTGAGAGAGAAGAGGTTTGTATATGCAAGTATTGGTAGTATTACCACCATGGGGTAAGATATATCAGGGGTAGGGTGACATATTTTTTGTCATTTGCATTGTCATTTGCATTCAGGCATTTAGCAGATGCTTTTGTCCAAACCGTCATTTGACCATCAAAGGCTCATTATGTACAACGGTGATAGAAAAATCTGCATGAGAAAATTTAAAGGCATTTTTTATGCCAGAAACCTTTCTATAAGGCAGATATGAATTGTTTATTTAAATTGTATATCTGGGTCTCAAAATATATATCACGTTGATCAGTTGTCAATGAAACCATGTAAATGATTTCCCTGAAGATTAGTTATGAATTATTAAATGATGCATCGACAGATGCCTTGGGGTGAGATAAATCAGTGGCTGAATAATTGAGCTTTACAAAAATTATTTCTAGACATTATATTTTAGACATTAAACCATGTCTCTGTATAGGCATAGTCTTATTCCAGTTTTTTTTAAATGTATATTGTTTATGCCTACTCCAAAGGAAGTGTTTTCGAGAAGTCATATTTCTATGACTCAATGTAGACATTTTCCCTTAATTTCAGTTGTCAGACATCCTGAAATATTATTAAAAGGAAAAATGTGAATATTTCTGTACAGAGCAGATGTACAAGGTTTCAAAGCTTACTGCACATCTGTTCTCAATACTGCTGTAGACTATGACCACATTACCACAAGTGAGGGCAGTTGGCTTTTTGCAATGTTACAATATAAAGCTATGTGGTTAAACAACACTAAGTGACTAGTTTTTGAGTAATTACATTCCTGAAAGTGCCATTCCAATGACTCCCCCAATTGTTATGTCAAATACATCAACATAAATGCTGTTATTGGGAATAAAATTTGTTAAATAAGGCTTTTTGAATAAAAGGCTTTAACACAAATTTAATTTTTCATTGGACTGAATAGAAAGCTCGCCTCCTTCCATTTCACATGATTACAAAAAGCCACCAATGACACATAAGCAATTATGAAGTTCTTAGAGTTTTAATTGGTATAAACAAAGTCGTAGGATATGGTTTTCAGTTTGGCCTCAAGCATGTTTCTGACTTCATTTTAGAAAACATCAAGAGAGTTCAGATGATCTGTACTATAGCTTCCTATATGCAATTGCTGGAGGTTTCATCATGATGAATATTTCATCATCTTTATAAGGGGTCTTACCAGATGATAAAAGCAACATTTTAGTAAAATTATTATGTTTACAAATTTCTTTAATGAGTAATAAGGCTTTTGAAGAACTTATGAATATTGATGACAAGAAATCTGATGAGGCTATCATGAAAATAATATATAACATGAATGAGAAAAGAAAAAGTGGGAAATCATTACTTCATGTCCCTATAAAATGTGTTGAATACCAAGTTTAAAAGTGTCACGGCTAAAAAACACCACAGCTTTAGGAGATAAAATCTGCCAGTTACAGCCTTCATTAGCATTTTAAGTGTATAAAGAAAATATGGCACACATAATAATGGTCGTATAATGAGTATACATCCTCTGCTCTACATGTCTTTTGGTTATGTAGGCTGCAAACTTATTTTAGACTGCAAAATATTCTTAAAACTAAGTGTAATGGATTAAATTGAGCTGATCTTTTCTGGAGTTCTTAATATAGCTGCTCGTAAAAAATAGTGATAGAATAGTGTTTATAAATAATAAAGTGTTTCCAAATCTACCTTGTTGCTTTGTATCCCACATGCTTTCAGTTTGGGGCTCAGCTCAGCTAATCCTCAGCTAAGGTCTCCCTTTGAAATTAAATATTAACATTTAATTCAGCCCTGTATGATTGGAAACATGTTACTCTGTGACTGAAGTGCTATTCGGTTTATTAAACTAAAGACCGCACAATGAATTCTGATAAATTCATGGTATGAAAAATGGGTGCAGGAATATCATGAATATTTTGAAAACATTGTGCTCTTTCAGCATTTGCTATAGCCCATGCGCTTCTTCTTGTGTTTAAATTGGAACCATCTAACAGAGCTCCTCCTTTCGACATCAGTCTTTTTGGCAGATTGACAAAGTGGGATTCCTAAATGTGCAGACATTCAGGTCCTCTTTGTAGACCCTTTGTTTTGTTTTCAAAGTTTAACTCTATCTGGTCAGCAGGATTAGTCTTAGGTGGTGAACTTGCACAATTTGCCTTTCAAATGAATTGTTCTGTGAAATGAATCATTGAGACACATTTCTTTCCATAAAAACCTTTTCAAAATAAGCTTTAATAGTTGAGGACTATTTTGATGCATTTTTTCCATGACCTATTGTTATAATTATCCTCTGCAGTTTTCGTTTAAAACAGCTTCAAGTTGAAGACAATCTTGAAAGTATTTTCACATCATTTAAGTGTCATTATGTCACTTAGAGTTGGTAAGTTACTTTGTTGTATCTCCGTTCCATTGAATCACTCCTCTGTCATGCCATCTGGAAATAAAACACGAATGGTTTATTACCCTCCCAGAATACCATTTTACCTTTCCTGTGCTAGAAGGTTTGCTAGAATTTGATGCAAATATACTGAATTCTTTAAATTCCTGGATGATGTCAGAATAATGTCACATTCACTGCTTATTTTATTCCGTAAATATTTCATTAACAGAAGTAAAATAAAAGAGGGTACTCTTCAGGGGTGGTGAGGGTTTTATCCAATACTATTTTAATTATGGAATAAATATTTCTTTTCATGTCCAATGTTTAGTGAAGATTCCTGCTTTTATGCAAATGCAAATGGGTTGACTTAGTACCTTATTACCTTGACACCCTCAAAGCGTAATATTAAGACCTAGCTGCATTTCCATCAATGTAGCAACATCTGTTTTTGTTTTGGGGAGGCAAAATGTTGTCTAAGAAGGAACTTCATGGCCTGACTATCTGTGTGTGTGCATGCGGTGTATTCCTTTGGGTTGTTAACAGGTTGTTCCCATGGGGCATCCCATGCTGCAATGGAAGTGACACAGTGTCTACAGCAGTCCTCACACATGACATATTCCATCATTCTTTCCTGCAATTCGCCCAAGTAAAATGGGCGGCAGAGTATATGCTTTACCTTAGCACATCTCAAGGGGGCTGGAACTACAGTCATTCATTTATTCATTTTCATGGTTCCCTCTGCAAGGTTGACAGAAGACCTTAGAGATCTGAACTCAAAGACACCAAAGGGTTTTTATTATATATAAAGCATAAACAACAGTATATCAGCATGACAGGGATGTGGTCGTTCTGTGTGACACTGAAGAATATTGTGTCTGGAGATAGTGTTGAGATGTAGCTGTCAAATGACCTGTTAGCATGATAGAGATTTGAAATGAGGGCCAGCTGTCAAGATGTTTAATAGAGGACTTTTATGAGGAGCATTTTGTGTATTAAAAGTGCAGATTTTTTCATTGACAGATTTATATATTTGTAAGTTTGTATAAGGACAAATAGTTCTTGATGTGCATGTGTGGTGTATTGTTCGCAGGCTGCTGTTTTTGATGTTTACAAAAAATTACAAAGCTGTATATGGCCTCAATGGTGCTATTGCTTCAAAGACCTTTTAAAATCATTGCTGTCATTTGCGTATTAATCATGCTGACAAACTTTGCTGAAGACTGAAGGTGTGGCCCAAATACTAAAAAAAAATTGAATATAATCAAATATAATCAAATATGACAAGTCTGGGTTTGCCACTGGCATTGAAAACCTTGTGAATAATGCAAAAAGTGTAACTGAACAGCCAGACCTCATCTGTCCAATACACAATTCACAGTTGAGCAAACTGTCCAGCTGCATCCGTTTTTTAACAGCTGTGAGTGTAATTTTGGTACCTTTTTATCACTTCAATTTAAGACATCCTTGGACATTCAGTTCATGTTCATTCCAAACTGTGGAATTTTTAAGAATAGCTTTCGACATTCACTTCTAAACCGCAGGCCTAATGACTTAAATATGTATAGTAATTCAAACCAATTTGCATTCAGTCCGCTTTCAAACTGAATTCATGGTGGAAAAAAATGAACTGACAGAAGAGATCTGTGATGACATCGAATATTAGTAGGATAAAGAAAATTATTTTCCTCTCCTAGCTTAATGGATTCAGTTCCTTTGATAGCTACAAGCTTATCTGACTTCTTATGAGAAATAAGGCTTTTAGCATAACGGATAAGCCCCTTATTCATGTACAGAGAGCTTTTGAACAAACAAAATGTGGATAAGGATTAATTAAGATCATAAGAAGATATTGTGGCAATGGTTCGAAATGGTTTTACACATAATTAAAACCTTAATGTTACCAGAAAGCTTTAAGTCACTGGGTGTTTATGAAGAACTCTCATACAGTAAGCTCCCCTGCTGCCTGATTTTACTTTACTAGGATTTGCTAACTCAGCTGGTCTCGTTTACAAGAGTTCTCTTATGTGCTAATAAAGAGTTAAAGTAGCTTCCAGCACATTAGATCACAGCTGGAGCTGCTATCCTTGAGTGCCACGTGGAAAGAATTCCATCTAAACTGCCTCCTGCAGCATCTTTTGATCCCAGTGCTGGTATTATCACGCTGTTGCCTGCTAATTGTTTATACTTCCAGGGAATAAAAGCCATCAGCCATCGACGATGGTCATTAATCCTCATATACGTTTTCTGTAAAGCGAGCTAAAAGACTTATTTTCTAAACTAAGATAAAAATAAAAAGCTAAAAAACTTTGTAATTAATTAAATAAATATAACCCCACTGAAAAAACTGATTAAATCTACCTAAACTAGTTGGCTGGTTTAAGGTAGGCCTCCCATCCTGGCAAAGCTGGTCAAACTGGTAGGTCAGCTGCTCTTCCAATCTGACCAGCTTAAACCTGCTAAAACTAAATTGTTTGTTTCTGGGAGAACTGTTTTTGTTTTCAGCATGAAAATCACACTCTTTTCATTGGGACATACTGCAATATAATACATGGATTCTTGCGAAATTAATTTGTGTACACACTTTTTTTGCATGATTCGGTGAGAGGCTTGAAGAATCTTTAAACATATTTATATTCCTGGACCAATGTGTCATTTTTTTCTCTTTTTTTTCTCTTCTTTGGCATGTTCACTAATAGCCAACTGACGACCATTGCAATCAATTTCTTTTTCTCTGATAAAATTCTGCCAGTGTTTAGTCTGTGCACATTTTTCCAATTTCACTGTGTAATGTAACCACAAAATGTGTCATTATCTTTCAGCATAAACTTCAATATGGATTTTTGTACTCAAAGAGCAATTTTCACTCAGTATGGTGAAATATGGTGCAACAGTCAATATATAGTTATATACAGTGGTGTAAAGTAGCGAACTACAAATACTCTCATTACTGTAATTGAGTAGTTATTCTCAGAAATTGTATTTTATTAAGTAATTTTAAAACAGTGTACTTTTACTTGAGTACATTTTTAGCGCTGTATCTGTACTTTTACTCCGCTGCTTTCCCTGAACCTGCCGTCGCTACTTTATATTCTTATGTTTATTTAACAATGATTGGCTAAAAGAACAATCAGTCCCGTGATTCCCATCCAATCAGATTGCGCATAAAAAACTTGCGTCATACAGACTTCAATTGACCTGCTGCCAATTTAACTTAATCATGGAGGAGGGAGGAAGTGTGATGGATGATAAGCTGGTATTATACCTTATATTGCTGTCATGTACTGTTGTGTACCAGCAACATTAACACAGCATATGTTGTGTTAGCATGTTTTATTGGAGATTTAAAATTTAGAGAAAGGAAGATAAAAGTTTACACTCTTATTCATAAGAATGATACAGATGTCGCGTTTATCAAAGTCTGCGCTTGTGTTGATGCTTTTAATCAGAGCTAAACTATATTTTCTTAAACTATATTTTAAATGTTTAAGAGCTATAAGTGATGCAATACCAAAATAAAGCAATAAAATGACTATAAAAAAATGTGCACGCAACCGGTTTTAAAACTTTGGCATATAACAGATACACACATTCATGAATCATGAATAACCAGTGTTTTGAGGACATTTACCATAGATAATGTGTTGAGGATGAGGATGTCTTAATCGGTGCGATTTTTACTTAAACCTGTGTACAGAAGTATAGCTGCATAAAGTTGAATGTTTACTTGTAACATGATTTTAAATGATATGTATTCGATTTCTCCTCACCGTTGTTGGATTTTTTTTATTGTTTTTTATTTTATTGTTTATTAAGTCATGATTTGATTGAGGAACTGAAAAGTGATGTTAGTGTACAAACGAAAAAATAATTATTGTTTCAGACTTTTTATTCACAATAAACCGCAATAAATCTGTTCATTTTATTCACAATAAACCGCTATAAATTACTGCACACCTTTAGTTGATGCTGAATTAGAGTTAAAATCTAGACATGGTACATTTCCACTGGTGTTTTAGAGGGTCCTGTTTGCCATTCGGTAGTCATTTTTAGAAGCAGGGCTGGCTGGTTCGCCAGGTTTGCCACGTGTGTGCTATCCCTGCTTTGCCATTTGTGAATGGCAAAGCCTCAGGAGAACTAAGACATGCCTGGACACTGTGGCCGCGGACCGGCCAACCTGCGAGAGACATGCTGCACGTCTGAGTTGGAGGGGAAGCCCTGTGCTTTTTGAAGTGGAACCTCACAGACGATGTTTACCGTTCTGGGAGCTGGGCCACACAAGAATGCGTGTGTCATGACGGCTGTGTAGGAGCCGAGGAATGTACCTCACAATCCCCACACTGTAGACCAGAGCCAGCCAGGGTGCAAGATGTTTGGAATATTTATTTTAGCATCAGCGTTTTAAAAAGACATTGGTTTATGGCCTGAATTGATGTTGGATCATGAAGAGTCCTTGTAGGATTTGTTTTTGTTGTTCTTGGCTGGCATCCACTTGCACTCTGTACTTGCAAGCCACTGAGTTCATCATAATGCAAAGAGGGCTAACTCTGTTTAATGTTTTTGTCTTTGTCAAATGATAGAGAATAGCTATTCCCTTCAATACCAGATGTAAACAAACCTTAACCATTTGTCCTGCAGAACCTGGGCTGGATGTGCCAAAGATGTTGGACAATGTTGCTAAACAAGTCAGAAAAAAAAACAGAAGACGGAGACACGCTGGTGACGATGACTACAACATTGAGGTGCTCCTTGGAGTAGATGATTCCGTTGTCCGTTTCCATGGGAAAGAGCATGTGCAGAACTACCTTCTCACCCTTATGAACATTGTGAGTATTCCTTCATCTGATCATTTGATGACCTGTTAATTCAGTTCCTGCCCCTAAACCTTATTAACATTTCTTCTAATTTAGTCCTCAGACTTCCATTTAAATGAAACACACAGGTGTCTAAGTGACACTATAAGTGTGACTTAGTGATGACAAAATAAAGACTGCACAAAGTGGATGGCAGCAGTCAATATTTACAATAAAGGTGTCATTGAAACGCTCCAGTAAATAGATTGACCATTTATGGGAAGTAAAATTGCCCAGATGTGGCACCATCATCACCCCCATTCTTAGTATTCTCTCTCTGACATTGCAGCTGATCACAGCCCAACTCATTTAAGTTAACTACTGTGAAAAAAGATAATTTAAAAACAGGACCCATTATCTTTGCAGAACTGACACTTCCTAGTTTTATAAATTACTCTTCAAAATACACATTTAAATTGTGATCAGAGATGTGATGTGTAATCTGTGGATCTAATAGTGTCAGTCATCTTGAAATTATTTAAGAGGCTTTAAAAATTTAACATGATATAAACTATGAACATTAACTACAGATATACATATTACAGTGGCTGTAAGACTTATATGTGTAAATGTAATCTGCTGTTTGTATAGTGTAATGTAACAAGTCCTTAGTATTGATAAAACAATTTGCTAGAATTTGTGCTAACTATTCTTTTCTATTTTCTACACTTTCTGTTCAGTGTTTTTGTTTTGTTTTCGTTCTTTCTTGATGTGGGCACAACAAACAAAAAAATAGCATTGTGTACTTGTGGATGTGTGCAAGACTGTTGTGGGACCTAAACTATGAAAAGCGACTGGTTTTTGCTGTTATGAAGCTGCTATGAAAGTTTGAAGTGCCAGTTTCGGTGTTTCAGAAGGTCTTCCTCCAGTAGATGTCCCTAATGCTCTGTACTCTAGCAGGCAGATAAGAAGTAAACATGATGTTAAAAAAGACTGACTAATGACTGGCCTCTTCTGACTCAACATGATCAACATGCCCTTTGCCCACGTCCTCTAAGCTCAGTTCTCATTAACATCGGATGTTCTATATATTTAATCAGCAGGCTGATATTACTGTGAATGCTATAGGGAAAAAAATCACAAGTGAGATCTCTTTATTCTATCTATTTGTTTGGATCTTATGTTTTGCGGATGTTTTCTGTGTGACAAAGACCCGAGTAGTCTCATGTCTTAGAGAGTTTCAGCATATCTCAACAATGCCTAAAAACAAACAAATATTTCTCATCCAGTTTAACCAAGATATGTTTATCTAACAGTTAATTATTTGAATAGCTATATACTCTCACCAAAATGATGATGCTTAAGTTAAACTTAACTGAAACTCTGTTGTTTTCCCTAAATTATGACAGAACAAACTTAAAGTAACAACATTTTCCTCTTGAAAGATACACAAAAATACTGGAACAAAGCAGTGCTTCCACAGAGTAATGTGTTGTGAGTGCCTCATGGGAAGCATATAATAAGTGCTATATTACTGTAATTATCACACATACAGCCTGTCATGATTAGACCCCATTGCATGTTTTATTGCATGCCCAAATGCTTTAAGAGGAAATTTCTTTGTATCAATCAGAGCTCCTGTTTAATTGCAAGAGACAGCAAGGTGAGGGAGAGAATGTTGGTATGAGACTGACTGTCCTCTACTGATTTAGAGAATCATAGAGGCAATCTGTGTTCATATGCCAGTGAACAATTTAATTATTTGCATGGGTACATTGTTCACCGCTCCAAAACAAATGACTACAGCAACACAGATTTGTTAGTTGGATATCTGTGGCCTCTCTCTGAAGCTGACCAAACATGCAAATTTACTTGTACAAACATGTACATGCTTATTACAGTACATGTTTTTCTTTAAGATAATTTGTTTTTTCTCACCTTTCTTCCCAATTCAGATGATTCATCTTAAGGCTGAAATGTGCCAATTTTATGCAACACACTGGATGTGAAAGGTCTGAGACTGCTAGTGAAAAATTATTTATTTCTAATGTAACACATTTTTTTCTATTACAAATTACAAGCATGGCAGTGATCTAGAAATACTTCAGAATCTTTCAAATACTTTATAATCATTCAATTTTTCATATAAAATCATGTATTTTCTTTCAAAATTAACATTTTAAATATCAATTTATCAATTTTCAAATTGTAATTAGGTTTTTGGATTCCTGCTTTTAAATGTGCGTTTAAACCTTTGCACCATACTAAATCTTAGCTGATGTCCTGTTCACATTAAAACTGCACAGAGAAAAAATCTTAGTAATAGATTTTACTGTTAGCCCTATTGGTTTAGCTAATTGTATTGTATTCCTTTGCAAACTGGCAGATGCTTAAAGATAAAGATCAGTGTCCAAAGCCACTAAAACCAAATAAGGTCTTGGATTGACAATGATTATCTCCAAGTACAGTTTGCTGGTTGTTTATGCACATTTACAACAGTAGACATTTCTGCACAAATCAGACACAGATGTGTTCAGTTATTTGCTGTACTCTGCTGTATATTTTGTACTTTTGGTTTGCCAGTTTTGGTTTCAGGTGTGCCATTTGTTTCAGGTAACCATTTTTTAATTGTAATAGTTCATGACATTGATTTGTATTATTATTAAAATATGTAAATCTTAAAAGCTTTGCACTCATCACCTTTAACTTTTTGGCAATGAGTCAGTTCATTGTTTGAGTTGTATTGTGAAAATCAATGTTATGACATTTATTGTCACATGCAGTATGTGGAAAGGCTCTTATACAAAACATTTGTAACATTTAGGTTGTAACCATTTGTTTTCATAACTACACCATGCATTAAACCAGAAAAACTGTGTCTCCAAAACCCTGTATGTTTCCTCCCAACTCCACACAGCAGCCTCTTAGCTAGGTTGAGAAGGAAAAACATCTAAACTATTAAAGGGTCTCTGTGTGACCAGCTCAACACTGGAGCCTTTTCATTTACCAACCTTTCATAGCCTTTTCCATGCCAAACGTAGCCCTAAGGCATGTCTAAAACCGTATTATATGCCTCCGAGAGCTACTCTTACCTGTCTGAGTTTCCATTTCCTCTGGCTCTTTTTATCTCTGTGCTGCTGTAGAGTTAGCTTTGCTATCTCTTTCTCATTGTCAGTCAGAGTGAGGCTGCAGAAACAGCGTTGTTTGTTTTCCGCGGTTTGTGGAGTTGATAAAATCAGTAGCTGTCATAGAGGTCTAGGTGAAGGAGGCAGAGCTTATATCCTTGCTCAATATCCTTGTTTCCCTTTGTGGCTGAATCACTGTTTGTTGTTTTGTTGTTACTGAGTCAGTAGGATATTAATGCATGTTTCTAATGTGTTTGGTTATAGGTAAATGAGATCTACCATGACGAATCACTCGGTGCGCACATTAATGTTGTTCTTGTGAGGATGATCATGCTTGGCTATGCTAAGGTAAGACTGATGAACAATAAACATTTCATCAGATTTCCTCTCTAACTCACTCACATTATGTTTTGTAGGGTATTTAATGTGATCATTTTTTCCATTTCTGGTGCTTTAAATAAGCAGGCTATTTTTAATTCTATACTTTTAAGACCTCTATGTAAAAGGCCTCATCACATGTGAAGTAGCAGTGCTTATTCACAAGTTGCAGAGTCAGTTGCTGTTTGGTCTATTATACGCTGTACTGTTAAATCCTTTATCCTTTAGCTTTTTGCCTGAAATGACATTGTGTGAATTACATTTTGACCAGTTCATAATTTACAATTTAATTGTTTTTATTATTGAAATGTTTCAGAGGGACATACGGTACATCTGTTTGCACAAAAATATTCATCTGTCACCTCTGTTCTGTACAGAGATCTATGCTACAGGATACATCTTTAATATCTACATCTAATATTTTTTTACAAAACAAAACAAAAAAATGTTAAAAATGTTTCATCTTTGTTTGACTTTGTTTTGCTGGGTACAGTAACTGAAACACTGTAGACAAAAAGTTTGGCTTGTTAGTTCAGATGAGGTCTTAGAATACTCCAGAAACTTTGATTTCTTTATTTAATATTAATGAATAAGACTTTATCTTAAATCTAAGATAAATAATTTACTAATTGTCTAAATAATTTACAATGATCAATGTGAGTCGTTACAGCTCTAAATGAATGACTCAAGAAGTGTTCAGTACACTGTAATGAGCTTCTGTTGTCTTTCTCTTAGTCCATCAGTCTCATTGAGCGTGGCAACCCTTCACGAAGCCTGGAGAATGTGTGCCGCTGGGCATTCGTCCAGCAGAAAGACGATCCAGAGCACTCGGAGCATCATGACCATGCCATCTTCCTGACTCGGCAAGGCTTTGGCCCCACCGGCATGCAGGGTTAGAGAACCCGATTTCAACCTTTTTTTATGCCTGTTTTTCGCCTTAACATGCCATTTTAAATGTTGTTGGGCCTTGTCATGTTCTTTAGCTTTTTACGTAGACAAAATTGAAGAAGTTCTTACACACCTGTGTATGCCATGAAAAGGTCAACCTTTCTCTTTCACGCTCTGTTTCTATCAGCACCACATCGATTCAGTACAAAATAACAGTCTGACAGAATGCTGGTTGGTGCTGGTCTTTAGACAGACTGGGGAGGTGCATGCCACTGGTAAAGGATAACAGAGATACATGAAAGCACACTTACATAAGCACAGAAGAAAAAACGATTGTGTTGTCTAAGGCTTCAGGCGCCTGCTGAAGCAGCGGTCCTCAGAGAGCAGATCTCCTATATCACTAACAAAGAACTTTACACTCTGCACATTTAATGTCAATTCAATCTGACAGGAAAACTCAAGCATTTCCAGAGAGGAGCCCTGATCTCAGCATGAAGTATTTGCTGTCACTGCTACTCTCAATTTTTCATCTCAATGTATGTTCTTACGGCTCTTGTTAATTATAAAAAGAGCTTTATGCCACATCCAACTAACCAGGCTTTATATATAGCCTGGCAGTGGTGATACCAAGCTAATCAGTGCTGATGTGCTATGTTGGCCTTTTTGACATCAAATATAAATACAGAGCTCAGATATTCAGTGACCCATATATCATAATTTATTGGTATGCGTCAATTGTTTTTCTTTTTGTTAAAGGTGCATTAAGTTGTGATAAAGCAAACTTAACTAGCTAGGTCTCCGGGGTCTGAAATGAGTCACAATAAACACAGCATTTTGTTCACAGAGCACAGTTTTCGTTCCATGCCCTGACTACACACATTTAAATAATAATGTGCTATTCAGTGCAAACTGTGCTCTCAAACTGTTTGATTTGTTCTTTCTTTAAACCAGAGACAGCTTCTGAATGATTATTGGATAATAACACTTATAATAACAAAGAAGTTTTTAAGTTGTGAATAAAATAGTTTTTGACAAAAAATTGCACTTGCATCACAAAATGGAATTGCAAATAGCAGCCTCTTCTCTGGCTGCTGGTTCAGTGGTCTATAGGTGTTATGTATGGAGTAGATGTATGTGACATCTGCGGGAGTGGGGGGGAAACAACCAGGAAAAATGTCAGTGACATGCAGCCGTTACAGTGTTGGATGTAAGGGGGTTGGAGAGCATCCCTATAATTTTGTGGTCTTTTGTGGGCTCTGGGCTTGAGTCAGAGATTAATTGTATTTATGTGGTGTAGGAGTTCTCATTGTATTATAATGAGGAGCAATAGCTGGAATTTTAATTTGTGCTGGGTAGAGATGTGCCACAACGGTTGATTAGTTGATTAGTGAGACTGACTGGTGAGATCTTTGTGCAGTGGTGCTTTCAAAGAAAAAAATACTATCCTCGAATAATAAAATAAAGAAACAACTGCTCAATGTTTCTCCTATGCTGGTCCTTACCATTCAACAAAGTAAACCGTCACAGAGAGGTTTTGTCTCCTATTTCCTTTCATTTTAAGCACCACCTGTTTAAGCAATGAAATAAGCACCGTTGGGTTTAAAATTGTTGTAAGCTATGGCACTGTTAGAATTCACAGGCATATTTCTGCAGTGTTATCTGCAGTATGTTGCTGATTTATTTGGTCCTGGTTGCCATTGAACGAAAGAAAGTCGAGTCACTCAGGTTACACATTGTTCTGCCTCCAGGATGTGCATGTACACCATTTTTTATCCAGGGTTGGGACAAATGTTTTGGGTGTGCCCCCTCTCCCCTGAGCCCAATGGGTTGGCATATACTACAGAAGACCTTTGTGCTGTGATTGCCATTGTTGCTGAATTCTATTACAGTGTAGTCTTTTTATCCATATCCTTTATCCCTCATCTCTCTATTAGTCTTCCATGGTCTTTCTTCATTCCTGTTAAATGACAAAATTGAATGCCTGTGCTCCTTAAACATTCAGTGATGTATTAGCCACAAATTAATAAAAGATTACATTATATTACCTGTAAGCACAAGACCTACATAAGCGCAAAATCTAATTTCACATCAAGTAGATATGATTGCTTTCTGTGTTCACTGACTCACAAAGTCTGATAAGATTAAATGATCAATAAAATATGTGCAAGAATGATTACGCCCATAATGTTGTCAGACTAAGAAGAATTATTATTTATTTTTTATTTTTTTAAAACCAGAAATTTTGTTATTTAGTGGGCTGATGTTTTTTTGTTTAAAGACTCAACAATTTTTTTTAGATTTATTCTATTTATAATTTTGGACATTCCTGTTTAAACCTCCAAAATGCTTTTAATTCAAAATGGTAATTATCTGAGCCAACAGATTGTAGGCAAACGTTGTTTTTTTTTACTTCTTTAGACAGTATAAACAGTAAAAAGGATTCCCTTTCTCATTCCAAATAATCTTTCTTTACAATAATCTTTCCTTTATCTGTCATAATGTCAGTATAGGGTTGAACCAAATGAAAGAAACTAAAAAAACATATTCGGATAGACATTCGGATAGCTCTCTGCAGAGCTGCCTATATTGTCTAGGTTTAAAATATTGCAATTACACCAACCAGCCAGCTGTCAGAATGCAAAGTCACTGGGCAAGTTTCACTGTTATGACATAAATTATCTATAGTAACTGGGCTATTCTCTCTATTCTCAGGATACGCACCTGTCACTGGGATGTGCCACCCGGTCCGCAGCTGCACCCTCAATCATGAAGATGGCTTTTCCTCTGCCTTTGTAGTCGCACATGAGACGGGACACGTGTAGGTTTTTTTCCTGGCCAGGGGCTTTTCAACCATTTTAGATAAAGTAATTTTATTGAAGCTTATCATTAGCTTTTGTTAAACATTTCTGTCATTCAGCATTACCAAAAAAATTTTTGTTGTAGGGTCTCATTTTTATTCCGAAAAGGCATATTAGATCAGATCCTAAGGACTGAGTTTGAATTTAAAAACCATTAAATAGCTAGCATTGCGATTCTCAAAGTGAATGTGCTATTTCACAATGGATGTAAGAATTCTAGATGTAAGAATTCCACTTAAACAAGTGCTTATCTTTTGAGTTTGTCATGCAGTAGAGAAATGAATTTTTTCATAGTATACACTCTCAAGGCCCTCCGTATCTACTCAGAATCTCTCACTGTGTTCAAAGAGGTTTTAGAGGTCCGTCTGTCCGTCTGTCTGTCTGTATATCTCTTTCTTTTTCTCCATCTTGTTTTTAGTGATTACATAACAAAAAATATTTCACCACTATCCTTCTGATAAGGCTTCATTCAGCTTGACATTAGCAAAGACTGAAATAGCTTTTTTTTAATACTGACTTAGAGAGATGTCAAGCAGCCACACAGAGCAACGGCTGTTTGATTCTAGAAGTCTCTGTCGTTCCTATTTCCATATTTCCGGTTGTAATATAAGAATTTGGTAACGCTTTGTTTTAAGTTGTCTGCTGCATATGCATAATTACAACTTAGAGTACACTGTAAAATGAAGTGTAGCCAAAGATGTTTTTTTTATTTTATACACATTTTTATATATTTTTAACACATTATTTTAACACATATTTACAAGATTATATAGAAATACAAAAAAGGTATATCATCATCAACATCATTTACATAACATATTTAAAATATATTACAAATATACAAAATATATTATTAGCAGAAGAATTTGAATATAGCCACAAAAAACTTGTTGTATATCATCTCATGCAATGAGAGCCTACACTTAAGATGGCCTGTTTGTGTCTGATGATCCATGTTATCCCAGCATGATATGAGAATGCTCCAACGAGCACCCTGTGTGCTTTAATGAAAGCCAGGAGATCTGACCTTTTGTACAAAGGAATTAACATAGGCAATGTCACAACTGTCAGTGTGACTAGTGATCTAGACTAATGCAAAATCTTAAATTCAAAATTTCTTATTCATTTTATCCTTTTTTTTCAAACATTTCAAAGTTCCAAAACGCTTCTGTTTTTTAGGCTTAAACAAAAATTTAAGTTCCAGGTCTTTAATTTTTGTGCCTAATGTAATACTTTGTAACAATGCCAATTGGAGTAAGAAATGTTACCTGACAGTTGCTGTACTAAGATTTTTCTGCTTTCCAAAATAATGTTGTATCCATAGGCTGGGAATGGAACATGATGGTCAGGGCAACCGCTGTGGTGATGAGACAGCCATGGGAAGTGTCATGGCTCCTCTGGTGCAAGCAGCCTTCCATCGCTACCATTGGTCAATGTGCAGTGGGCAGGAACTGAAAAGATACATTCAGTAAGTTTAAAGATTTATCTCTTATTCCTCAAAATGATGTCTTGAAGCTATGTGCATATTTAACATGGAAATGTGTCCTCTCACAGGTGCAGTCAGGGTCACTTGAGTGTAAACACTGACCCATATTATTTCTGAAGATCCACTTTGTTTAGTGTTGCATCAGGTTTTACTGACTGTTTATTTTACTGCATTAAGGGAGGAGGTGCTTTGATTGGTCAGGAGATTGCCTGTGGTGTCCTGAAGTCTACATATTTCTTAACCTGCAGGGATTAAGTGTAAACCAACTGTAAATCAATAGTTACTCTGCTTAAACAATGATGGGGGTGTTTTGGGAACCATTGCTCAAACAGAGAACCATTGCACCTTCCTGCAATAGCTTTGTTTTGGCATGGAGCAATTTACAAGAAACGTGTTTTAGCATTAATGGCTGTTGGGAATTTAGCTCACCTTTGAAGCAATACAGATGCAAGACATTAAAGCAGAAGTAATTTTGTGGTAAATGTTTCATTTGGGTGGATAGTTGTGCTAAAAACATTTACAGTTCTACTCAAACTGATATTTTGCAATAGCAGGTCACACCTGACATTCATTATGCCTATTGTAATTGCTGGATTTCTGTAGTAAAGTTCGCAAATTAGGGTCATTTATTCATTCAAGCTTTCATTGATTCACTCAATCAGTTCGGAGGACATCTAGTGGCACTTTAAGGATTTTGTGTTTATATACTGTTCGTGTTCAGGGTTAATCCCATCTTTGCCCATGACTGATGTGATGCAAATTAACCATGAATCCTGGCAACTTACTGGAGCCAATACAAATGAGGTGTTGAGTAGCTCTCTAAGACAGGAAAGGCCCTTCATTGTTGTCCATTGAGTTTGAAGTGGTCACTATTCTAAGCAGGCTGTCAAATTAATGATTTTTCCATTCACACCAAGAAAATCAATTATTTTACAGAAGATAATAAGTCATGTTGAACAGTGTTTACTGTCTACTGATACCTTTGATTTTTATGTACATTGTTTTTATGCACAACTCAATATAACAGTGTTCCTGTATCACCGTTATCTTAAACAATGCTCCTGGTTAACTCTTTAAGTTCAGAAACAGATTCTGAATAGGTTCTTCATTGGTTCAAACTTAGCCAATGAGATGCAGGAAATTTCACCAGCCTTTTGTTGTGAAGCTCATCATGGCTTGGAAGCTTGAAAGCTTTGGAAATATTTTCGCTGTGTGGCCTTACCCAAGGCTCAATGTTTTTAAAAATGTAGCTATAGATATGACAGATATGCAAAGATATGACAGATCATGCATATTACAGATATGTTTTGCATATGGTTATTTTTCTTGGTTCAGTATGGGTTCCATTGTACTAATATTAATAAATCAGTATAATGGCAAACCATGCATTAAATAAAGTGGTAGTCCTGTAAACAGTGGTGTTTCTGCAGTGTTTTCTGCAGTATGTTGCAGATTTTTTTGGTCCTGGTTGCCAGTGAAAGAAAGACTCTTTAAGTCGAGCCACTCAGGTTACACATTGTTCTGCCTCCAGGATGTGCATGTGCAGTTTTGCACCAATTTTTATCCAGGGCTGGGACAAATGTTTTGGGTGTGCCCCTGTCTCTTTTTCAGGGGCTGTTCTGAAAGTGGTGGAGAAAACGGTGTTCCTGTCTCTTTTTCATTACACAATTCTGTCCACACAGTAAATCATTCAGCCCATTAAAAATGAAACTATAAAAAACTATTATGAAAAAATATTTGGTTTGCTATTTAGAAGCGTCTTCCAGTATTTAATAGGGGCATGTTTAAAACACCTTAATGAGGTTTACTTAAAAATCTGTTGCTTGTTTTTCACAGTTCATACGATTGCCTTCTGGATGACCCCTTCAAACATGACTGGCCTCAGCTTCCTGAACTTCCAGGCATCAATTACTCCATGGATGAACAATGTCGTTTCGATTTTGGAGTTGGATACAAAATCTGTACTTCAGTAAGTTTAGTTGGTGCTTTCCTGACAAATCAAGATAAAAGTCAGTCATTAAACCAAGCACTAAAAAGTCAGTCTTCAAAGTGATTCATATTTCGGCAAATGACTTTTGAGCTCTATATGGAAAGTCTTATAAATGGAAGTGGGTCAATATATTTAAAATATTACTCTGTCAAGTTTCACTTAAGAGAAATAACATTAAAGACAGATATGCGCCCATGCTAATGTATCACAATTATTTTATTGCCTTTGATTTCCTTAGGTTTTTCAGCTGTTGATATTTGTTTTGTTAACCCAGTCTCAACACTTTTACCCACATTTCAAGTGTTAAAATACTAGGTTCTGCAAAATCACAATCACAGTTACGGTGTGAGGCGAAAAACGAGCCTCACACCTGGTTTATGACCTGAAAGTGAGAACCAGCAGATGGCAAGATGTTTGGCTTTCTGTCATCAAAGACTGTAACACTAGTAAACAAGAAGAACATGCTGTGATCCTTTTAACCAACCTTTTTGTCAGACCCAATCAGTGTGTGCCAAGCTGTGCACCAGAGCCAGGGCAAAACCTCACAACCCCATGAAATGTTCTTTTGACCCACCAATCACAGTCTAAACGGCTGACTCTTTAAAGACATGAAAAATAGGGCCCCACTGTCAGTGTCAATAGTAACAATTACATTGTAATGGGGCTATTTGTTGATTTTCTGTCTTCAGGTTGACATTTTAATTAGTTCTCTGTGGAGTTTGCAGCACAGAGAAGGCAATTTTGTAGTGAAGCTTTTTAAGCCTTAAAGTACTTATAAATGTTTGTCACATGTATTTGATTTGTATGAATTAACCTAAAACTTGAGGAAAATACAGTCAGGTTTACTGACCCTTCAACAGAATGCTAAAAATGTGATTTGAAGCCGTGAGCCAGTGTCAGAGCTAGGTGTCTGATATCCTTTATTCCAGCCGCTTGCCAGGGGACTTGTTAGAGGCTTTCGATGGAAGTGCTTTTTTATAAAACAGTTCTTTCCAGCTATGCTTTCAGAATGCCTCAGCCCTCAGTGCTGCACTGCAAAGACACAGCACTGTTTTGGTAAAGCAAAAAAAAGCTCAAAGATAAACCTTGCACATCTCCTGTCATTCATTAGTTTCCTTTCATGGGGTTGTGCTCCAGGCTGCTATTTTAATTATTTGTTTACACTGTATGTTTTCTGTTTTTTTAAGCATATTCTGCAAATTCCAGAATTTTCAATGCTCCACATTGTCATTTCTATGCCACTTGCTCCTACTGTGCTTAATAAAAATAAGTTGTGAGCAGAAGTCCAGCTGTGCGGTGGATAAGGTTGTCATTCCCTGAATCATATTCACAATGTGTCATTTGCAGTAAACATGGAAAACAAAATTATATTTCCTTGCTTTCTTTCTATCATTTCCTGGTTGGGACGTAGGAGTACTGGCTCAGAGCAGTGCTGGCATGCTCAAGAGGGAAAATCAATTCATTCTTCTTTTATTCAATCTGAGCTCAAGTATGTTCAGAAGAGCAAAGGGATTGTCAGGGCTTATCTCTTGCAAAATAGTAGCTTGGCACAAAAGTTCAAAATTCTTTTAAATTTGCCTCACCATTTAATTTTTTCCTTCTCTCCGAAAATGCCAGCTATCCAACCATAGGTATTTTTCTGTCCTTTTCAGTTTCGAACATTTGATCCGTGCAAGCAGCTGTGGTGTAGTCATCCAGATAACCCTTACTTCTGCAAAACCAAAAAGGGCCCTCCATTGGACGGAACAGAATGTGCACCTGGAAAGGTAATTTTATGCTCCTACCTTTTTGTGTCTTTCTTGTGCCAGAGATTTTCCTCTGGTGCCTTTTCCCCCTAAATATGTTTTCCCAGGGAAGTTAAAACGTACTTTATCTAAATTGCTGGTTTTGTTCAGGAAGTTCAGCAAGGCAAAAATATGGTTTACTGAACTAACCTGACTGCATTAGGTTACAATAACAAAAGTATTTTATGGGTCAGATCAGGCAGAAATAGCCCTTTGTGGCTTTTTTAGGATGTTGTTACGTTGGTTCTGTTTTACTTTAATCCCTCATAGTGGTGCTACAAAGGTCACTGCATGTGGAAGAATGCCAACCAAGTGAAGCAAGATGGAGCCTGGGGTGATTGGAGCAAGTATGGTTCCTGCTCTCGTTCCTGTGGGACGGGTGTGCGCTTCCGAACCCGACAGTGCAACAACCCTGTGTATGTTATCTACTGTACTCAGTCAAACCGGATAATGAAGGGCAACATTGTGAAGACATAACATTTAATGATGAATGACAATTACTGACAAGATTCAGTAATAATTAGCAAATATATAAATGCATTGGCCAAAAAATTAAACCAAAGCTCACAGGATGTACACAGGATGTACATGTTAGGCTCTAACCGAAAGGTCAAACATGAAGAATTAGTTCAATGACTTGTATGTGTTATAAAAGAAACTGGCTCTTGGCTGCATATATTAGATTAGATTCAACTTTATTGTCATTACACATGTACAAGTACAGGGCAACGAAATGCAGTTTAGGTCTAACCAGAAGTGCAATAAGCAGTAAAGTGCAGGATATAGGTTATTCTATTTACAGGGTATATACAGATGATATGAACAGAACTTTACAGAAAATGTAGTGCAACAAAGTGCAAACAGTGCAGTACAATGCATTGTGCAATAGACAGTATGTAGTACTGGTGTGCAAATTGTGCAGTAAACGTATAGGAGGATTGTAATAACAAAAATCCGGAGTGCAAATGAACATGTGGACAGTTCAGTAGTGCAAATTATGGTCTTAGGACAGCTGGTTCTGGTCCACAGATTCCTGAAGCTCCTGCCGGAAGGCAGGGAATAGAGCAGTCTGTGGACAGTGGTGTCCAGAAGGTATTTAACTGTATTTTCTTTTAACAACAGTTTTAACAACAGTTTCAAGCAGCTTTCATCACAAGCAGCTTTCATCACATATATACAGTTAAATTATTCAGAGGAAGTTTTGCAGTAGGTTATGGTAAATTCCACAGTGTGGAAAAATTGTGTCTTGTGTGCTCCACACAATGCATTCTTCCAAAAGTTTGATACTATACTATATTTCAAATTTCTTGACAATCACTGAATGGAGAGTGGAATTTTGTTCATCTTGAAATTATTATGAATCTTAAAAGCACGATCTTATTACCTGTTTACATTTTCAAATGTATTTTATAGAGAAACATGCTCACTAATTAGAAGGTTGCTATTTTTTTCCAAGTGTCACATTCTCCTAAAAGAGGAGGATAGTTCATCTATCTGGCTAATGAGTGAATGTTTATAAATTAACATGCAGGCTTCAAGAACAAAGTGAAAGGAAGGATTAGTCTGCTAGTTGGTTTGAGTGATAGATAAGGGTCTGTTAATTTTACAAACAGCATTTGAGTTAAGCAGATGCTTGCACTTATGGAAAATCTTTGTGAATGAAAAATCAAAGTGAGGCTTGTGATGAAAGCTGCTTGAAACTGTTGTTGAAACTGTTGTTAAAAGAGAATCCATCTCTTTGGCTAGTGTCGATTTTATTTCAGCACGGCTTAGTGTGTCTGAATCTAAATATTTTATTTAGTAAAGGAGCTATATGTGTTTTAATTCTGTGAGTAGCACTTGTCCTTTGAAGAGGTGTACTGTTTTTTTGTCAAAACTTTGTTTTGATAAATGTTTTTGCAGTGTTGGAAGTCATTATCTGTCATTTGCTTTGTCGTGATGTGTTCTGTAGTCCATCTAATGGAGGTCAGGACTGTCCAGGGGTGAATTATGAGTACCAGCTGTGTAACACAGATGATTGCCCCAAACACTTTGAGGACTTCAGAGCTCAGCAGTGTCAGCTTCGCAACTCTCACTTTGAGTACCAGAACACCAAGCACCACTGGCTTCCCTATGAGCACCCAGACGGTAAGTTTGTCAGATTTTAAAGCAGAGTACTTTGGTGGCCCAGTGGGTAAGACGATTTATTATTTTATCACAGCCATAGGACTAAAAACAAGATGTTTTTAAGTGTGCTAGTCTTAATTAATTACTTTTAGAAGGTTATTGTAACAAAGAGCATTTGAAAACAAGTTCATTGGTTTGATTCTCATTGAACACACATAACGATAGGTTGTCTAGTGTAAGCAGACAATAAGCAACAAGTGTAACATTTGAATTAAACCAAAACAACTTAAAACAGTCAACTAATATTGTTATACACAATTAGACAAGTTGTGTTTGGTTAAACCACTTAACAAGCCACTGGAATATGATTAGCAAACTGTATGCACGGCCGTGACTGCACAGTGCATTAACTGCATAGTGTTTCAGTGATGCTATTAATGATTTCTCATAACTTCATTAATATCTTGTGTCTAATTAATTTTTGACATCACACTTCGCTCGTTTTTAGTTCTAGATTGTTTCTGTTTCCACAGAAGCTCATATTTCTTCACTGTTGTAATGTCAATGCAAATGTAAAGTGGTTCTTGTATTTGATATATGTGCACATATATGTAGGATCCTATCATACCATTCAGCCCCACTTATAACACACACACACTCATTCACAGCCAGACAACTACAGGCACATACTGTAGGTACATCTCTCACAGGCTTTATCTTCTATACACTCACACTGACACACTCTGTGTACATCAAACGCAGCAAGCATTGTCTGTGTTTCAAAGAGGCAGGCTGCAAAACCAGCATGGTCAAGCAAAGCTGTCGGCACACACAGTTCATAAATGTTTCCTCCCACTGGGAGAATCACAGCAT
Organism: Yasuhikotakia modesta; assembly: GCA_036877545.1. Lineage (NCBI taxonomy): Eukaryota > Metazoa > Chordata > Actinopteri > Cypriniformes > Botiidae > Yasuhikotakia > Yasuhikotakia modesta. Next base: position 37,314 of record JBAJNP010000436.1, on the reverse strand, counting down.
ATCGTTTCAGTTTCGATCAAGCTTTTTTTCCTGGTACTTGCCAAGTTTGGGACATGTGTGGAGCTTAAAGGCATCAGACCATAAAAGTTACCGTGCACACAAAGTGACAGTGTTTCTTTAAAGCCTTTCCTTAGTCTGAACCTCAGTAAGTGCAAAGGCACCACTTTACACTTACAGAAGTTGCTTCATGTGACGTTTGATGTTCAGCTCTATTGATGCATTGGGCTATTTGTACACACCTCTATTCACTGTGGAGTGCTACTGTATGTAAAATTCGATAGAAACTCTCAACGCAAAAGCAAGTGAAACATCAATGAGGTGTTTTTGACGTCATATTCTGGCTGTTAAAGTGGTGTATGCTGAAAAAACACATCTTTAGCTGAAATAACATTGTTCTTGATTCTTTCTAAATCCTGTAGAGGTAAGGATCGTTTTGGAGGAATTAGAGGAAAAGGATCATTGAATCAGATTGTTGCCTTCATTTTGATTTATTTACAGACAGAAGGACACAGTTCATATTGTAGTAAATATCATTGTCATTTCACCATGTTTATTGTCTGTGTTTCAGCCAACAAAAGGTGTCATCTTTATTGCCAGTCAAAAGAAACAGGTGACGTGGCTTACATGAAGCAGCTGGTGCATGATGGGACAAAGTGCTCTTACAAGGACCCATACAGCATCTGTGTGCGCGGAGAGTGTGTGGTAAGCCATTAAACAAACCCTATCTTTGAAAGCCTGTTGCATAAAAATACTCTGAAGTGGGAGCCTTTAGCAGTATTACTGTCAATGTAATTTGCATTTAATTTACTTTTCCCTCAAAATACTGCTGTTGAATTGTGAGTCGGTTCCATAGTTTGTCACTGGGCAACAGCCGGCTGACAGTGCAGCGTACAGAAGATGAGTGCCACTTCAAAATGAATGTTGTTTGAGGAATGGATCTTTCTGGTTGGGGCTGATAGAAGTACATTGATTTTTGTAGATAGAATGGACAATGAATAGTGATTAGCTTTTGCGGGAAGTGATTGATGAAGTGTCAGCTAGTTTACACTGGCTAGGATTTATTTGCTGATGTCTTGCACATTTTAAAAAGTTTTGTTTGGGAGCTGCTCCAATGTATGTCACATTTGTCAATGTCAAGGATTTTACTTTCACAGAAGAAAAGATCTAATTCCTGATTCCAGTTTTTTTAAGGGATTAATCTTTGGTGCTCTATATAGCATTGTGGGAAATTGCATCAAAAGTTGCATCATATATTTTCAATGTATATCTGCTTCATGAAATGAAGAACTTGATGTTTCTAACCTCCTCTTTTTAATCCTGCCTTTGTCTCAATATATATTGCTTGTTTCCTCTTGCTACTTCAGAAAGTGGGCTGTGACAGGGAAATTGGTTCCAATAAAGTGGAGGACAAATGTGGTGTCTGTGGGGGTGACAACTCCCACTGCCGAACTGTGAAAGGAACATTTACTCGTACCCCCAAGAAAACTGGTAAGATACATTTCCCAGGCTATCCTTACGCTTGTAGTGTTTGTCCTAAATCAATCTGATTGATTATCTGAAAAATATCTGACATATTTTTTTAATTAAATTTCTTCATACTTCCAAAGTTCTTTTTACTTTTAGAGACTAAACAATGTAATTATATTTACCTTGGGACAGTGAGTGGTATGTTTGAGATTTCATTTCTCAATAAGTCATGTTCAGCATGTTTCATGTATGTGTAAATTGGTTAAACACATTATTGTTCTAGTTTTCTAGAACAGGTTTTACATTATTTAATAACACAAGATAATTGTGTTCTCAGGGAAAACATTTCTTAAATTTTGTTGAAATAAGTAAGTCAAAATTGTATGAATTCTGCCTTTAAGTTCTTAACAGTGTACTCTAAAAATCCAGAAAAGTGATGTTACCCAAGCAGGTCAGAATTTATGAATGGGCATTAAATGTAGATAACATGAGGGTTGGGAATGGTTGAAGTTTTGTTCTTGATTAGGGTTTTACCACAGGATGTGTTGAGGGTATTAGTTTTTTCACAACCCATTTTAACTCCCTGTTTTAGCATCGTCATTCGTTTCACCAGCAGAAACACTCTCATGTTTCTCTCATTGTGCCGTATTAAGACTTATTTTATTTATTTTTAGTCATGTCACTCCTCCTCTGACACCACAAAATTAAAGGGCTTTTTTCATGCATTTACTTGGGAGGATCTCTCCTGCACGTGGCCGTTGTACCTTTTAGTACTTTCACATAAATACATGAATGACCACATTAAAATGTCCATCAAACCGTATGTCAAACTTTCTGAGACAGGTAATCACAAATATTCAGAGTTATTTTGAATATTATGGCTCTAGTATCTACCGTAATATTCAGGTCTTGTCATCACTTGAATTTTAATCTTCAGGACTTTAGACCTTGGTATATAACAGCAATTTAGAATCAATGATGTTAGAGCTAATTAGATATAATAATGTTTTCCATTGTAGAGATGTAAGCTTTTAATGGTCCTACCATTGCACTGATTATTATCGGCAGTGATTTCAATATGAAGTGAAAAACATATTAAAAAACAGAACATTTTGTATCCAGGGAATCACAATAGATGTTACAGACAGAAGAAGTCTTTCTTTATTTGAAGAGCCAAAGGAAATCCATCATGTTTTGGGGGAAGGGTGTCTTTATTATTCAGCCAACAGCAGCCTGTGTTGAAAGCAGGACAGTGAACTAATTGGTTTCCTTAAGCAGCCATCCTTTTTATTTATATTTTTTAGATGCACGGGCCTAGTGGCTCACACCAGAACTCGTGTATAAATAGTCCCTCAATGATGATAGCATTTTGAAGATTTAATTGAGGTATTACAGCATATTTTATAAAGTTTGTTATGGTCAGTGATGAAATTACATCACTTTAGTCAGTGATTATATGGCCAATATTGCTTTGATTTTTATTGAACACATACCATAATTTTATTGACATCATTTTAACTTCTGTTGTATGCATTTCATAAAAATCAACAAATCAAAAGAAATAACAAACTAGCTACAGACAAAACAATACCTGCTTTTTATTACATAGTCATTCTAGTTCCAATGAAGCCATGGTAGGGTTAGAGATATGATCTGTGATCTGTGTATTAAATCTGTTTTTAAATATTGTCACAATGTCCATTGCTTTTAGGTTTGCATGTAATTTGATTAAGATGCTTTGTTTGAAAGCAAATTGTATAGTGCCCTGTCACAGTGTGGTTGAGAATGTAGGAAAATTAAATGGAAAATGAATTACAAGTCACTGATGGGTTTTGTTATTGGGCTGTTAATGTATTTGGGAGACACTTTTTGTCTAAAGATATTTACTGTACTGTGCATTAAGTTTAAATGATTTGAAAGCCCACAAAGCCCATACAGTTTATGAAATTGAAATCCTGTGACCTTGATGTTGCTAGAATCACACTCTAGAAGTTAAGCTATAGGAAAGGTGTAGGTTTGTCACAACCTAAGAATCTTCATACTATTGTCTCCTTTCATTTCAAATTAGCTGATGAGACTTAATTAGATGTAATTAGATGGGTAATATCTTATAATAATAGAATAAAATGACAGAATTTTTCCTCCATTTATCCTATTCGTTTAACTTCATGGTATATTATACTTGTGATTAGAGAAGAGCTGGAATGCATAAAGGGCAAGGGGTGATATCTTTATAATGGTCCTTAAGTGCTGTCAAGCCTTGAATATACATTAGCTCGTTTGGGTGCATTGTGGAGGACTACCTACCAGCTACATATTCGTGCAAGGAACCAAAAATAGCAAGATTTCATTGTGAGATTTTAGATGCAAGATGCAAGATCATTTTAGCATAAATATGCAAATCACATTCTTAAAGGATAAGTATTAATCTTTTTCGGAAACAGGCAATAGCACATACCATGTGTTTTAATACAGATTTGCTGTCATTCCTAAAGCTGCTTAATTTTACTGTTCAATAGACCATCATGATACATTCTGAAAAGCTGCATTCAAGCACGACCTGATATTTATTAGCATTGTAGCATACAGGCCTATACAATGGCAACAACACACCCACATGATTTTACATACTGAAACACGGGCCTTGGACAGATGGCAGGACAATTGTGCCTCAGAATATTTATTTATGTGCATGTTTGTCATGGTTGCTGTCTTGCATATGCAAGATGTGACATGTGGCATACAATAATTAAAGCGGTGTAAATTATTGTGTAGAATAATTTTCTTTTTGGCAAGATTCCTACAGGCTCTATTTGACCTTCCCAGATATCTCTCTATGTGGATTATGAATGCAGAACGTCTACACGTCATGACAAGTTTAGTCACTATAGCTTTATTAGCATGCCATCATGTGTTTAAAGACAGTGTCATACAATTGTTTTGAATTAATAATTTGTTATGGCTCTAACCAGAATTTGCATGAAGCTGCTGTTTACATTTTATTTTTTATGAAAGAGAATTGTCATGAAAAAGGGTCATTTTAATGACATTTCTTTTCATTATACTTTATGATCTGCTTTTTTATCTACTTTTTACTCATGAAAAAAGTATGTTTGCATGAACCGAGTCAGCATTTTGACCTTTCTCTAACTTTACTGTTTTAATTGAAGTTGATCACTTTTTTAACAGGAAAACGGTTAAGCAAGAGATCGCAAAAAGAAATTCCTGTGTTGGAAAACATAACCTGCAAGTATTTTGTATTGTCTGATCTTACCTCTTTCTCTCCTGTTGTGCTGCTATCGTTTGCACTGACTGTCAGCTTTAAAGGATTATTCAGGGTTAAAACTTAAACTCTTTCAACATAACCTGAAGCATGCTGTTGATGACCACACAAATAATTTTGACCAATCCCTTGTTTGTTTATGAAAACAAATGAAATTAGGTTACAACTTTAATCTCTGTTCTCTGAGGAGGGAACAAGATGCTGTGTCCTCTGACATATTAAAGCATACGTGTACCTACTGTGCAACTGGTCCATTCCTTTACGTTGTTTGCTATATTTAACAGCAGAAGCGTAAGCTACAAAGGGGTTGAGGCAAGCCAGTCCTAGGCATGCAGAAGGTATGGCAAAGGGACACAGCAGTTTATTCCCTGCTCAGGGAACAGAGGTCAGAATGTTGATGGAAAACAACTGGCTGAGAACCAGTCTTGTTGGTACTCCAGCCCTAAAGAGACTAGGCAGTTGACTGGGTCCATGATGGTCTCTACATCATAAGGGAAAGACTCTCCATTTCAGCAAAAATAGTTTTCTTCATAGTGGAAGCTCCAGAGAAGCTCCTCAGAGGAGCCAGAACAGCATCCATATACTAGGTAAAGGTGTTGTAAAGGAAAAGACTTAATAAATGGAAGAACAAAAGAGATAAACAAAAGAAGTCAGTGTTGAGGAAAGTTGAAAAATTGAACACTTTTAGAATGGAAGCACACAAATAAAATGGATATAAAATGACAATATAAATTTGGAAGAACACATGCTTCAGATGCCACCATGCTGAAGGCATTCCTCAAAAGGGAACTTATTTAGAGTAATGCACTCACTGTGAATAATTGTGGTTTAAGTGCACTGAAGAGTTTAAAAGCAGAAATGTAATGGTCATATTTTTAAGAACTTACTGTTACTCAGTAAAACCATTGTTACCAGTTTAACAGCGCTAGTTTTATTGGTCATGAGTTTTAGATTGGTTATTAATTTACACAGAAAAGCTATCCTTGCAATTGTGAGCAATTATGTTAAATCCCTTAGTCTCATGCTAACATGTATAGTTACAGTTTAAAATGTTCTATTCTAAACGTATAATGCTTTAGTATATTATATTCATGGCTACAGTAATAAGTACATTACAGTACAACCATTTTCTTTGTTTTTAAAACTGAAAGGGACCCGTCAAATTAATTGTACTGAGATAATAGCCAGCATGCTACAATGTTGTTGAAGAATATTCCTTCAAAGGCTGACAAAAATGTTGGTGCAGACTACCCTACACAGAATGCTTTTTCTATTCTTCCATTAAATGTAGGACAAGGAACGTAATGTACCAAATGAGTAGCTAATATTTTAAAATACTGTAGAAAGTATAGTGTGAAATAAATGTGAAATAATATGGAACAAAGTCAGTCTAATAAGATTACTATATAAATGTGGTTTCTCTCCCTCTTACCTTCCACACACACAATACACACTCATCATCCTTCCCTCATCATCCCCACCAACCATTATTTCTGTTCATCTTCTTTTTTTCTTCCTCAACTATATTTCGTTCCTGTTCCTTTTAGGTCTGTCCTCTAACCTCATCTGAACTCTATTAGGATTACCCAGAAGCCCCATTTTTCTCTGCAGATGTCCTCCTGTACACATTAACTGATGATAAAACCTCCCAGCAGACACTGCCATAAGTGACTTGGTCCCCCACTTCAATGATTAGAGTGCTGGCCATCTTTTTAAATCACAGCCCTGTTTAAGACAAGCGTCTTGCTGCTAGATGCTGGTTTAAAAAAAACTGAGCTTCAGTTTAGAGGGATTTTACATGTCAGTGACAATGGTGTGTGGAACAAAAATGACATAACAAACCCTTCTTATCCTAAAGGGAAAACGAGAGGAGCATTCTTATTGCCAAAAGGAGCACGGAATGTAAATCTGAATGAATCAGAGGATTCTAGGAATGTGATTGGTAAGTGATATCATGCTTTGCAGAGGCATGGGCATCAGCGGAGAAGGCAACATTAGTGCCATAGTGCTATTTTTGTTTTCTTGTGTGAGAAACTGACTTAAGGCTCTGCCATTCAACTTGTTTCCTAATTAGCGTTACATAACAAGTGTTCATGGTTCATGTTTATGACTTCTGATGTCTTTGTCATTTTCATGGATGCAAATTTATGAAGTATGGATGAGGAAGCTTAAGTCATGTTTTGATTGTTTGTTTCCTGTAGGCTTGTCACAACTCTGCTGGATGAACAGTTGCAATAGCCCAACTGCTCAAATCCAATTCCTTTCACAGCTCTGCAGTGATCAAGAAATGCCTTCTAGTAACGGGATGCCCACCTCTGCAAAGTACAAAACATAGTAGACTTTGCTCACTAATTGCTTTTGCTATCTTTCCCTTTTCCTTTTTTGCGCCATTACAAAGGTTACCTAAAGATGTTTCTCATACCCCCTGGGGCTAGACATGTGATCATCCAAGAACATGAGGCTTCTCCTCAAATTCTTGGTAAGTGATATCTGTTCTCATGCTTCTTAGGCTAAGCAGCAAGGATATCATATGCATGTTTTCTATGTGCTGTGAAGGTTAATGTACTAAATGGATCCATATTATTCCAATATGTGTATCAACGACATCAGTGTGATAACATTAACAGGGCTACGAGAAGCACCCTACTCTTCCATCTGGTTAACAGCTTGTGTATTTGCCAGGAGGTGCATTAGGCTCACAGATTAGAACAAAACACTGTGCACTGAAATGTGTTGTGAACTGTTATTATATTGTGAACTATACGTCTAGATTAGTAACCTTTAATTTGCCATACAATACAATTGTGGGAACTCACATAAGCATTATTTTCTGTTAACTATTCAGAACTGAAAATATTGCTTGCTAACTATAAAAAAAATGCATAGCAACATTTTTCTATGATAAAACAAAATATATTTATAGGCTCATTTTCATAATGCACATCCATCCATTTGGTACGGTGCATAACTGAATGAGTAACTTTTGTTCCAAGAACAATGCTTATCTTGGAAGTGCCACGTTCTGACTGTAAATAGCAGAATATAACAGAAGTTTGAATATTGCTTGCCCAGTAGCTGAACTTTTAATTAAATCTAACCCCTTTTAAATTAGCTAGATATGATTTTCAATGCCTTGCTTTCCCACTTTACAAGAAGCCTTCCAGGCTAATAATGTAACAGGCTAACAATATTCACCTTTGGAGTACAAAGTGGCTCATTATTACACAATTTAGTTATTCTTACATTGAACCTTAATTATTACTAAACTTAGATTTGTATAGATTTGTAATTAAGAACCTTAATTATTACTGAACTTAGAGTTTTTAGCAGTTTATTTAATACCCTATATAAGCCAGTCTCAATAAAATGTTTAATGTAGAATTGGATGTTTCATACTTCCAGATGGCAGTGAGCTTAAATTTATTAAGATAAACAGGAGCTTATTTGCATGGTAATTTAATAATAAGTCATGGACTGCACGATATGATATATGTGAAACACCATCATTGAAAAGTCAACATCTGATTAGATTTATGATTAACAACATTCACATTTGTTCGGTATGGGAATTCAGTCTAGTCCATTTGTCAGTAATGACAGCAAATAGGCGACAGAAAAAAACGTAAGCCTGTTTTTTTAGGGTAAACATTAGGTTAAATTAGCATTTATTGCATCAAAACTTACAGCTCATATGAAATGTATTTAGATCTGTAATCTTTTGAAAACATTCTAGACTAAGTGTGTTCCAGATTCAATGTTTTGGAACCATTTTGTTTTTTTACATTAAAATATAAATATAAAAAATATAAAAATATAAAATATAATATTACAAGTTGCAGTAGTACAAGTAATACACTTGTAATATTACAAATGACATTACATTGCAAATGACATTTAAGGACTGGTTTGCAATGATGCTTGTTTTGTCATATGCACAGCTCTCCTTGTAATCGCCATTGATTTTCAAGCAAATCACCAAATTGCTCTCATGCTCTGGGCCAGACTGTGTCACTACTTATTTGTGTCTTTATATCACCATGTTATATGACCCTCACATACTAACCATGTGATACTTTAGAAGCTTATAACACATTGTTTCTATAAACAATGCATAAAAGCTTTTAGACATAAAGACTCAATGCTCTTTGTATTTTTTATTTTGACAGTCAGTTGCCCTGCGCATTAGTAAGCAATTCAGGAAATTCTATTCATTCTGACTTCTTCACCCTAAACTCTTAAGGAGTTCTAATTAATTGCTGATTGCAGCTATCAAGAACCAGGCAACAGGACATTACATTCTCAACGGCAAAGGAGAGGAGGCCAGGTCTCGTCGATTTATTGATATGGGAGTGGAGTGGGATTACATTATTGAGGATGATGTTGAGACTCTTCACACAGATGGCCCCCTACATGATGCAATTGTTGTGCTGGTAAATACTTTCACACATATTTCACACAAATACTTCAATTTTCCCAACTGTGCATGAATGCGTTTTTACAAATGATTTACACTGCTAACCTTTCACTGACGAACAAGCAGGATATTTTATCCTTTTATCTTCTTTTTTGATATCGGAATGTTCAATGTTTAAATACACTTTGTAAAGTTTCAACAAATCATAAGGCTTGCTATTTATCACTCTGACATCCCGTGACAGGGCTGTATAAAGTAAAAAGTATAAAAAAAATTGTGAAAACAGTGTATGCATAGTATTAAATTAGTATGTGTGAGATATAACCATATATAGCAGCTCTTTTTCTCATGGTCGTTTCCTTCAGGATTGTAAATCTGACATTTACAGTCTATGGCAACACTTAGTTGTCTGAGTTGAAGTCTTCCTTAATCAGAACATCTTGTTCTTTGGCACCATTCTATTTTAAGAATTGTAAAGAGTAAATGCATCACTTATAGTAGAGAAATATCATATTTAAGGTCAGTGAAGGCACCTTAGAAGCATTTTAGCCTACAATGGATACATAGACCAGTATTTAAAGTCATTATTGAGTGCAATGTTTCTCAAATCACCACCACCTACTTGAAAGTCCCATTGTTTGCAGCCCTGTGGTGTTTAGCAGCCCTGTGAAACTGTAGATCCTTGCTTAAGAGATATAAGCAAGGTTCATAACAAGATCACCCATCTTTGAATATGGGAGTCAGTCAGGGCTCAAGCTTTTCATCATTTATCTTTCTTTAACTGGAGATCAGAACCCAGTGCTGAAGGTTACTGGAAACGAGAAGGGAAATTGTTCTAAATACACTTAAACACAATACAGGTGACATCAGTAGTGTTTGTGAATGCGTTTTCAGCACTACTTTAAAAAGAATCTGCGAGTAAGAGCTTGTGCTGGATAGATAAGTGGAAGAGTGGGCATCATGCTGCAATAGATGTGTTATGAGGACAAAGAATGAGGGCCATTAAGATTTCACTGTATACTAACTTTATATTAAGAGACATATTGGAGACTCATTTCACTCAGTGGAGATAGGGAAAAATAGTCTATACGTGACTTCTACTCAATTTATCACTATTGAATTGAACACAAATTGTTATTGAACAAAGTAAAACGATCTTGCAATGATTTTACAGCTTGTGACAGTAAAATTTCATATTTACTAAGCACTTTCTATATGGATCACACAGTTGTTATGAAAACAGTTATTTTTCATATAAATATTTACAGATTAGTCTTTAGTATCTGTACCGCATTTACATTTGAGTTGTTTAGCAAGAAGTGTTTGTGTTTTTTTTCTGTTGCATAAATAATTTCCATTGTGGTCTGTGTATGAAGTATATGGCACTTCTGAATGCTTGTGTAATACATATTCATGTGTTGTTGTTGTGTTTATTTTAAGACTACAGTTGCTGTGAGAGTTTGCAAGCCCTTCTAAATTATCTGTAGTATAAATTCATTTCAATTCATTAAATATTTGAGCTTTCCTTCATCAAGCTGTTATGATGGATAAAGAAGATATTTGCATTATATTTGCTCACTTGATGGATTCTTTTTAAATTGATGTGCACATGTGTGCAAAGACTACATATGTCTAAGTAGTGTACTGTATGTAGTTTAAGGGATATTGTACATTATCTGGCCCATTGACTACATATGTAAGGTATTTATTTGAGGTCATTATTTAAATATGATTATTATTAGTCATACATTTTATTACGTGAAATATTTAAATACAAGCAAAAAAATGGCCCAGATGTAAAGTTTTGTACATTTCGATATGTGTGATTGTTGTTAAAGAATATGTGACTGCTAGGTGAATCATGTGATCATCATGTGATCTAGAACAATCAAATCTTCAAAAATGTTACATTTTATAAACAACAAATACAAAACATTGTCAATATTGTTTAATTGATTTACTTGCCAAAGTAGGATTATGTATTAATTTATATTATTAAAAATTTATCTTAGCAAATATTGTGTATTGTGGCGAGGATGTCCTATACTGGGACACCTGCAGAAAAAACCTTAGATGCCGCCATATCCTGGGTAGAATGGGCTCTGGTCCCCAAAGGTTGGGGAAGTCCAGAAGCCTCATAGCCTCAAATCCAGCGTCTGCTTAGATGCAGGTTGGCCCCTTTTATGAGGGTCAAAACAGACCAACAGTTGGTCCGACCTTCTTCACAGGGCAGCTCTCTGGATGTATGTGTGCAGTGCTCCCACTGTACACACACAATTGAGCTTCTCCTGGTCTCTATCCCGAAAGGGAGGAGGACAGACGGCCTGGAGCATGACCAGCTGTGCTGTCGAGTAAGGAACCTTGACAACATAACACTCTCGCGGTTAGAGACTCTAGACAGGGGGGACGCAAGATGGTACTCGGACACAAGACTGAACTCTCTAGGGACCTCAGCGGAGGCTGTGAGCCCTGCGGGTATGCTACCTCTTGGGGCGGGGCAGTGGGGGGGGGGACAGTGGGCACTATATAATGAGGTGGACCCCACTAATCCCCAGGTGGGGCTGCCTTCCAAGGTTCTGACCATTGTTCAGGGCCTTTGGCCTGAAATCCTCAATCCTCAAATCCAAGCAATAACAGTTCTCTTGTTTCTGCTTGGAGAATTTTGAGCCTAAGCATTGCATCATCCACACACTGTTTCTTCGTGTCCTTATGTGATGATGTGGTACATGAGTGGGACTGCTCCCATCTAGCAGTCTCCAGGGAATGCCTCAGTTTGCTTACAGGCCTCCTGAAACCCCTTAACAACAGAGTTCTCTGAGCTGCTGAACAGACCAGAAAGGGCCCTGTCTTTATCTTATATCTTATATATCTCATATGGGACAGGGTCAGCCATAAATGTCTTTCTGCGGCCACCAAGGCTGCCGTAGACCTGCCAATGGCATAGGCGGTGTGTCTGTGGATGAGATGCGGAACCCAGGGAAAGGGTGGAGGATCTGACGGGTGAGCAATGACAAAGGGACTTGCCCATCTCAATACCCTACATCAGATCTGCCTCAGCAGAAGCTGGTAGTAACACCTATGAGGGCTCTCTCTTAAAAAAGGCCTCTCCAGGAACAAACCACCCATATTGGAAGGAGCTCACAATGCAGACAATCAGCCCCCTCAACAGCTGACTGAGCGTGTCTTGTTCCCAAGCAAACAACACATAAAGTGATGTATCCCCACCTGTAATATAGTTCAGGCAGTGAGGAACACACTCTAAAATCTGTGATGTATTGCCCCCCATTGTATTGTTACTAAATTTACTATATTAAAGCAGAAATGCAAGTAGTTTTAATGTGTTTACCACCTTTCTTACCACAACAAAATGCAAGTCACACATTGTCTGCAAAATACGCTTTCACAGACAATAAAGACATTCACAATTATTCATGAATCTGTGTGATTTAGACATAAACATGAAATTGCAGATACAACAGAAGTAAAACCAACGCTAGACTAGTTGTCCTTGAAATGACTCTTTGAGCATGTGAAATCATGCTATGCTCGTTCCATTTTTAAATGTGATTAAACAGATTTTCGTCTAAGAGCAACACATAAATCTGCATATGATTACATATGCATGAACAAATGCTAAATCCCTGCTTATATAAGCAAATGTATGTAAATATCACATTATTGTCTTTTAAACTTTTGTCCTATTGTTTTTCAATCTACTGAAGATTATTCCTAAGGACAATGAGACAAGATCTACGCTGATGTACAAATACATTATCCACGAAGACTCTGTGCCCATAAACAACAATAATGTCATTCAGGAGGAAACGTACGAATGGGCACTAAAGAGCTGGTCCCAATGTTCAAGACCTTGTGCTGGAGGTAACATCAAACTCTGTTTTTTCTGGTCCTTTTGTAGTAATTTTTCTGTTTTCACATTTGGTAGCTTTTTTGATTTGGGTGCGAGTAAGCTGGTTAGTATTTTGTTCCTTCAGCCATGATAGCTGGTATACTTGTTTATTTTCACACTTTATATTTATCGTCTGGTCTTCAGGTTTCCAGTACACTAAATATGGGTGTCGTAAAAAAGGTGACAACAAAATGGTGCACAGGGGCTACTGCGACATAAGCAAGAGACCCAAGCCTATTCGCCGAATGTGTAACCTACAGGACTGCACACAACCTCAGTAAGTAACATTCGGTTGTAACTGTACATGCAATAATACGTGCACTCTTTTGACTCTGGATTAATTCATAATTGAATGAATTACCTTATAACATTCACCATGCATCCTTCATAAAAAAATGGTACACTGATTATGTTTGTTAGAATCTAATGGCAGAAAAGATGAGCTTTTCTGATTGGTATAATATACACTATAGCACTTATTCCAAATGCCTTTTTGGATGCTATTTGGTGCTATTGTATTTTTTTGACATGTGTTTTTTGATACAAAAATCATTGCATTATTGGTCACATTTTATAAGAAAAGAATGTTCCAAATGGTTCATAATAGCTGTCAAATAGTCTATGACTAGGTCTTTGAAAAATATTAAAAGTATTTGGAAGTAAAAAATAGGTTAATTTCACAAGTGCTGTTTGTATTTGTACAAATAAACCAATTGGGTTTTTGGGATACCTATCATAACAGCCGTTATAAGTCACCCTCGAAAGACCACAAGGGTTAAAATATCTTGTTTCAACATATTAAACCAGCAGAAACCTTTTAACCCTGTGCAATCTAAACATCACTAAATAATGTGTAAGTACTCATGATTCACCAGTTTAGCTGTAAGCTGAGTTCTGATTGCTTGATACCGTAGGACAGTATTGCTTCATTTATTTCACCTGGGTATGTGGAAATCTGTCCATGTTTGTTTCATGCTTTGAAAGCAGCTTGCTTCAGTCTGTATTTGCCACTTGCTACAACCATGTGTAGCCCTGGTTGACGTTTAATTTGTGAATGAAGCCTGAATTGTATACATGACAAGGTCTTTTTTTCTGAAGTGTTCATACAGAAAAACACATTTTTTACATATCTGAAGTCTGTTTAATCTAGGTCATCTGACATCAGCACTAATAACTTATTGGCATTATGCCATAGCTGTTTGTCTGTGATAGGCTGATAACAGATTTACATATCAGTCAAGGGACTACATTTATCTGATAACAGTTTGTCATTTGATTTATAGTTTCTGCTGGAGACTATTTTTTTATGAAATAGATCCACTTTTTAATATAAAGTAATGCTGTTTAAATGCAAATACCTTGCTATTTACCCATGTTGGGATTACCAGTTGAATTGCAGTTCATTTGGAAGGGAGAATGGTTTTCTTGTTTGTTTTTTTTATTAATTTGTATTACAGAGTGTAACATCAAAACTTAATGCTCATGAAATCTTATGATCATGAAAATGGTTCTGGCTGCACAAAGCTTTCAGAGCCTATAGTGAGTTTGACTGATACCCTAATTTATTTATTTACTTATCTTTAGTACAACTGAAAAAATAACTTTTTTTCCACAGATCTTCAGTTTGGTATTGTGGTTCTTTTTTGAGAGAACTTGACACTACGTCTGGTCTGATGCTATGTGGAAAGCCTTCAGTGTGACCAATGACTGAATCTCATGCCTAATCATGGCAATCTAAATGAGCCATGGCAGTGTCTGATTTCCATCAAGGACACAAGTAAATTCTGTGTTGTTTGCCTGAGTGAAGAACATGCATGCTCAGTTTTTGAGGGAGCTGAATGCAGAAGCTCTGCTCTCGACTATCTGGCTTTGCATGAGACACATGAGGCACACCCAGTGAAATGCTGCAAAGGCTCGGAGGAGGTTTGACTAGGTTTGCAAGAAGTTTTCCCGCTTACCTTGGCATGATCTATTGCCATGCCTTAGGGCACCTATTTACATCTCCTTCAGACAAAGAAGCTGATGACATGATCTATATGTGTCCTAATATACATGCAGGTGAGCCTGCTGTGTATCAAGCTGGACAGGCAATGATTAGACATAAAATTCAGAGACTGGTCACACCAAAGGGATTTCCCACATCATCAAACCAGGCACAGTGTCTCTTTTTTAGGGAAAATGTGGTTACATATGTAATCAACAGATATTTCAAGACCTGGAAAATTAGCTGAAATAATCGCCAAAAACGGTTCCTTAGGAGATATAAATGTTAGTTTAGTTGGGCTCTAATGTTAGATAATGTTCTTTGTAAACTAAATGTTTGGGCTATAAGTCATTGTGATAATGTCAGCCTGTCTCAGTGATGGCTATGGTACACAGTACTGTGCAGAAGGTTTAGGCAGGCGTAAAAAATGTTCCTAACTGAGAATGCTTTCAGAAATAAGTAATAATAGTTTTTTAATTTAATTTCGAAACTGTGAAGTGATCTAATAAAAGCAAACTCTAAATCAAATCAATATTTGGTGTTACTTGCGTTTGCCTTCAAAACAGCATCAATTCTTATGATCAATAAATTATACCAAACAGGTGCATTTCACATGTAGGTTAAAACGGTCATTAACTGAAACAGACACAGCTGTAGGAGGCTTAAAACTGTGTGAGAAACAACCAAACTCTGCTACCAAGGTGAGGTGGGCAAAAAGACACAATGTAGTTATACTGCATCAGCAAGGTCTCTCCCAAAAAAGATTTCAAAGCAGACTGGGGTGTCAAGATGTGCTGTTCAGGGTGTGATCGTCAACTTTGCCAAACAAACTGGCAAAGTTCATAGACTTAGTGATTGGCAAAGGAGACATGAAAAACACATTATTTCCCTTCAAAATCTGAAGATGGCCAGCAGTGCCATCAGCTTACAAACGGCAGAAACCAGTGGGATGCAGATACACCCATCTACTGTCCAAAGAAGTTTTACCAGAAGCAGTCTTCATGGAAGAGTTGCAGCCAAAAAGCCATACCTCTGACATGGAAATAAGGCCAAGCGACCAAGGCATTAAAACATAGGAACTAGAGTGCAGAACAATGGCAGCACGTGCGCTAAATTGATGAGTAAAAATTTGAAGTATTTGTCTGTAGCAGGAGGCAGTTTGTTTTCGCCAAAGGTATGGGGAACAGTACAATAATGAGTCTGCAGGCAACAGTGAAGCATGGTGGAGGTTCCTTGCAAGTTTGGGGCTGCAATTCGAGAAATCTGGTCTGGATTAATGGTGTCCTCAGTGTTCAGAAATGCAGGCAAATAATCCATCATGCAATACTATCAGGGAGGCTTTTGTCCTGCTGCAGAATAAATTTGGGGCCAATCAATGACCCCACCCATGCAGCCAATGTTAATAAGAAGTATCTTCATTGTAAAGAAGAACAAGGTGTCCTGAAAGTGATAGGGCTCTGTTGGGATAGGGCTCTCTTTATTACATAACAAGACAGAAGGATTTGAGGAAGCCTATATCCGCAGATGATCAATGGTTAGTTCTCGAAGATGTTTAGAACAACCTACCTGCCAAGTTGCTTCAAAAACTATGTGCAAGTGTACCTTTGATGCTAAAGAATGAGAATTGATGCTGTTCTAAAGGCAAGGTGTGGTCACACCAATTATCGATTTTGATTTTCTCTTTTGTTCATTCATTGCATTTTGTTAATTAATGAAACTATTAACGCTTGACAGCATTCTCAGTTTACCTGCCTAAAACTCTACTCATTCTCATTACTGGTAATAGTTTAGCGAATTTAAACTTCACTACAAAGCACATCTGTGGATTTGGGGAGCGTAAATCAAGCACTTATATTTCATAAAAGAGTATTAAGCGGTTTCTGTCAGAACTCAGTTCAAATGAATCTTCAAGACAAAATGATCATATTGCGGTAAATCATACTTTCCAGCAGCGTATATATCCTACTATAATAAACATCTCTGCTGGCTAATCACAGTATTGGTAGAGTTCACTGGAAAATTACAGGCAGGGGTGTTAGAGTGTGCATGGAACCAAACTCTTCAGGGGGAGGCAGATCACTAGGAGCAGGATTAAGCACCATAGGGTAGATTTCAAGTGAATCATCAGTTCCTTTGATAATATAGCAGTAAGTGACTCAGTTGTAGTGGAGCTCTACAGTGAAAGCATGTTTTTAATTGGATCATAATGATAAGAGACTTTGTGCTAGTCAGTTGAACTCGCTGTTTTCCATCTCTCCCCATCACATTGCATAATTCATGCTGTGAGAAAAGCCACATGATTTTAATTTAGGTTTAGATTTTTATAGATTGTCATTAGGTTTAGATTGTCATAGATTGTCAAAACTCATTACATATTTAGCCACAATACACCAGATCTTTAGAAACTGGGATGATTTTATTTAATTTTTTAAGGCCAAATAAGCATAATTTATATATTTTATGCTCACAGACTAGGAAAGGAATGCAATGTTTCCTACAGATCGAACCCACAGCTTTGACATTGCTCTGCCAGTTGAGCTACAGAAACAATGCATCGCAGCTTTTATCCTGAAACTATCAATTTTGCTTCACTGCCTATTAGTCAACCCACACACATTGCAACCAGCTATTGCAGCATGACAGAACTAAAATGTTTCCCACAAGCTGAAATCTCAATGGAGAGTTAGATGCAGTATTGCCATCTTATTATGATTCTAACATTTTCATTTTCTGTGTACAAATCAGTCTCCGGTTCTCTTCCCATGCAGCCTTGTTTGTCTCCCACTTTGTCTTCACATCTGCTGGTTTCAGAAGGCGACACTATGCCTGCAGTTCTTTCTCTTCAGATCTCTTTGTGTCCTAATTTTCTATCTTATGTTCTTGGCAGTTGTTGCCTGTTCAAGTGATGGCTGATTTGTCTGTTTTCTCCTTTGCTCCTTAGTGATCTTTGTATTCTGATTCTTATTCCTCCTCTCTCCATTGGGGTTTCTGTGGCAATATCTACCCCGGCACCTGTTTCATTATAGAAACTGTTTACACAGAAATTACAATTATGTAGTTATTTAAAATATCTGTGTTCTGCCCAGCATGGTTTTCTTTGCCATAACACTTCAAAATGTTAAGAATTTTAACAGTGTCAGATGATTATTGATTTATTCTGATTAATCTGTTTGGTTGTATCAGCTACTTGTAATTTCTACTTGTAATTTGTATAAAACTTGTATTTCAGCCACAATATTATTCAATCTTGCCCTCTAAATCAAATCTCCAAAAACAGTGCATTTAAACCCATTTGTAGACATCCTGATACATATTTGCAGGAACGTTTAGCATGTAATGCTAATGTCCCAATGTTGTCTTATATTGTAAGTGACACTGCAGTTAAACAGGATGCTGTAACATGAACAAAATCATGCAAACAACAAGAAGTACATCTGGCTACTCAGATCTGGTTTAAGATAGTAAAAGAGAAGAATTTTAAATCAATATGCCAGTAATACTGTAATTCAACATATTGATTTATTTTTCAAATATCTGTACAGAATATTTTTTACTTTTATTAAAACCTGATAACCCTGTGTGTATCTAAACAAAGGTAAAGAACATTTAAATTATTAGATTTTTGCAGTTTTTAAGAGTTTTGTTTCTCTATAGGCTTTTATTCTTTCTTTTAAACTTCTCAGTGTAACATAAAGACAAATGCATTGCCACAGATACAGATTAGTTATTTAGCCCAATTGTTTACAGTCTCTTCTAAATGCTAGAGTTTATTCTAAATGCTAAATATCCTATTAATTTATTTTATCCAACACACATTTGTTAACAGCTGTTGTGCCTTGAAACTTTCAGACCCAAAACATTAGGATGCAAGTTGTGCTAGACTTTTTATAATTTAACCCAGTAAATTAATAGCTACTTTAATTTAAAGCTACTTTTAGTAGTTTCTTTTACCTAACTATTCTTAGGGTTATTTTTAATAGATTCATAAACCCCCCTCAAATCAACAAGTTACTCAGCAGAGTAATCACAAGTGTAGCTCATCACATTAACTCTAGTGACATCTGACAAACATCTTTTTATGAAATGTGGAAATCAGACCTGACAGTTTTTAAATCAACATAAAATTATAAATCAGAATTGAGTTTCCAATATTTATCAAAGACAGTTTGAAATTGCAGCTTTAATGTCCCGGAGGAGAACTGTCCCTGTCAGTTGATCTTTGTTTCCTCCAAGGCTTTTCTTCATCTATACATCATTGGAGTTTTTTTTCCTTGCTGACAATTAATCTGTCCTAGGTTTTGTACATTGCTTTTAGCATAATCATTAAAATTACAGTGATTAAAATACAGTGAAATACAAAGGATTATTGACTCATCTGTTTATTTACTCACATTTAAATGCATCTAACAGATGGATGACAGAGGAGTGGGAGCATTGTACTAAAACTTGTGGGAGCTTGGGCTACCAGATCCGCACAGTGCGCTGTGTTCAGTTCCTCAATGAAGGCACAAATCGCTCCATCCACAGCAAATACTGCAGTGGGGAAAAACCTGAGATCAGGCGACCATGCAACAGAGTGCCCTGCCCAGCTCAGTGGAGGACCGGGGCCTGGTCAGAGGTACAGCATGTTATTACACAAAAAACATATGTTCACTTTGAAGTGTTGGGTTTCTGAATCTCAGTAGGTTAAGCTTTTTTAAGAAAGTGAGAAAATTGGTTCAATTACGTTTCACTGAGCTCAGCAGAAAGAAATAGTTTGTATAAGTAGTTTCCAGTTTAATAATCCTTAAAAGCAGTGTAAGAGATAAATCATTCGAAGAATGTGTTTACAGCATATAAGGAATGGTTTTTGTTTTCTGTTTTGCCTGAAGACAAATAAGTTTATCTTTAGTTTATAGTATTGGGAAACATTTTTCCTTTGACTCATTAACTTCCTTATAGGTTTGTATTTCATACATTTTTGTCTTTGTATTAGAGCATTTCTCCATCACTGATATTGTCTCAGTAGGCCTGACATTTTCTATTGATTTTATGCCTATAATGACATTGGATGGGGGGGATGTGTTTTAGACACTGACCTCATTACCCAATATTGAGTATTCTTTTGATTGTCAGGAAATCCTTTGATGCGTTTAAATAGTATGCAGAGATACAGATCCAGAACCTTCACCCAGATGGGTAGAACTAGTCTTGTATAGTAAGTGAGCATATGCAGTATTGATTTTGGCCCCAAGCAAACAGATTAACTTTTGCTTAGTCATTGGAAAGGTCGACTGTGATGTTTGCAGTTCACCATATGTTAGTTTAAACCAGACACATGTCCTAACCAGATGTTAAATCATAAAACAACAAGTAACACGGGACTTTGTTAATTGCTTGGTTAAATTTGTAAGACACACATAATATGCATCTATACACCTACTGGTAAGTGTATAAAAACAATTATGGTGTCTCATATACTTGACATATTGACTAGCTAGCTATCATTCGGTAAGGAAGTGTTATTTCATTGTGTTGTGGTGATTTGTGAAAGTGACGTGTTTGTCAGTTACGGTTGCCCATAACCGAAATGTGACCTCTGCATTTAGCCCATCCATGTGAGGAGTGAACACACACACCAAGTCGTGAACACACACACACCCAGAGCAGTGGGCAGCTATCCCTGCAGCGCCCAGGGAGCAATCAGGGGTTAGGTGCCTTGCTCAAGGGCACTTCAGTTGCTATCTGCCAGTGCTGGAATCAAACCAGCAACCTACTGATTACAAGCCCGACTCCTTAACCAGTAGACCACAACTGCCCCCACAACTGATTTCATTAATCCTGCATGTTTTTAGCCAGGGGCTAAAAGGAGGTGGCAGATATACGTGTAGGGAGTATTTTATTATTAACTGTTCTGTTTGGTGCAGATATGACAGTACCTTACTGTTAAACATCAGACATGTTTTTACTGGCTGTTATTTTTTTCTTGTCATGCAGCACCTTGGCAGGATGTCCTGTTTTACTAAATGTGTATTTCTTCCCCTTACACTCTCTCTCATCCGTCTCTCAGTGCTCAGTGACCTGCGGAGAGGGTGTAGCGCGGCGCTTAGTCACATGCCGCATTGGAGATCAATGCACCGGTGAGAAGCCAGAATCACACAGACCCTGCAGACCAGGATCCTGCCATGGTAAGAAAACATGCACAGCCAATTCCAAATCCTAAAGCCCTGAAGTAAAAGGTTACCAGCAGGTATGGTACAAAACCCTGTCAGAGGTGTCAGTGCACTAGATAGGTAGGGGTATGTTGGTAGTAGTTGGGGGTTATGGTAGTATTTCCTAGGTTATCAGTACAGGGTTAGGGTTAGCCAGTATCTGTACTATAAGACTTCTACCTATCTGAATATACTAGGTCATAGTATTCCTAGTCTTTTAATATGTATTTGTATGTATTTTAAATTTTATATCTGCATATTTACAATAGGTCACTAAGTTTTGCTATTCTATGTTAATTTTATATTGTATACTGCACAGTACAAACAATAACATCAGAGCTGGGTCTTAACAGTCCTGCTTAAGTCCAAACAACCAAGGTTCAACCCTGGTTGAACTTTACACTCAAAGTAACATTAAAAGTACAAAAGCCTGTTGTAATAAACCTCTGGGCTTATAAAAGTATACATTTTTAGTATGGTAAAGTATTTATTTGATCATTTGTATTCAGTTTTAGCTGCCCAGTCTTTGATTGTCCTTGATCAATCTTAATTTAATTAAAGAGATCAGAAAATATTAGACAATGCACAATATGTTGTGTGCTTCACTACTATTGATAAAATTTTTCTAGGTGGTCAAAAAACTTTCAAAAGTACTTTGTGGTGTGTGAAATTTTTAACTGCACTGTGGTGACTGTTAGGTTGTAACAACTTGTTTACCCTTGTTGTTTACCCTCATTTAAGGCTCATTTCTTTGTGCTGAGAACTTTTATTTAGATACATACTATGTGTCCAAAGGCTTTAAAATGTTAAACTAGGTCAAGTAATGCCTAAAACTTGAACGTCATTTTCAAGTTTTAGGAATGTCAAGTTTTGCCAAAAATTGTTTTTCATAAATAATGGGCTTCATTTAAAGTTAATGGGCAATTCCAAGCCTTTGCATTTTTTTGACCACACAAGCTTGAATTTGTGTATTTCGTTTTATACAGCATGTTTTACTGTGATTAGTTGCAGCCCCTACAGCACAGACAGTAAGTTGCAAAGCACACAAAAACCCGACTTTAAAAGAACCAATTTGCTTCACATTTTCTTCAATTTGCTTCAAGATCTTCCATGATCAAAGGCATGACTGATCAGTTGGTCAGCATTATTTCTTATTATTTCTTAGTAAGTGTGATTTTCAGTACACTGATATTAGACATAAAATATAAATCTCAACAAACAGGGAAAGCCTGCTTGCACACGTCCACTAATTCCTGTTTAATGGCTTGAACCACACTGGGATAAAATACATCTCAGCGGAAGTTAAACAAAACACCTACCCTTTACAAATGGCACTCTTTTGACACACGGCTGGACTTTTCAGCTGTGCATAAAGGAAGACTCCTTAGAGAGCTACAGGCATTTTGCTTCTTTTCTGTAAAAGACAAACCAGTTGGTGGTTCAGTTGGTGGCAAATAATCTAACTTAAAAAATTTGAATTACTTTATTATGACTTAAATTAATTAAAGGCTTTGTGGCCTCATTGCTGAGGATCTCTGGGTCTTTTGTGAGATTATACTGGACAGGACAGTCAGAGGAAAGAGGAAACTATAGTGCAAGGGGTGGGGGTGAAAATTAATATTCAAACAAGTAGTAAAATAATCAAAACTAAAACACAAATGGAACTTTGGGAGTTATGTTGTGACTAAAGAATATTGAAATATAACTAGGTTATATTCTACTATATTCAGTCTTGTCATCCAGCCTAGAATTTGCAAAAATGTTTTCTTCACATTTTATTATCCTTTTTTCCTTAGAGTTTTTTTTAAGAGTTAAGCTTTATATTATACTCTGATTGGCTGCTCCAAATCATATTTTCTTAAAACATTGTGTAAGAAGGTTCCATTAAAAAGATGCTGTTTTGGAAAGAGCATGCTTGGAAAGAACATTATGTGAGCAGAAGGCAGTAAAACAGCTAACTGTATTTTTAGAGCACAGCTACAGCTTTAACATTTGGTACTTGTATAAAGACTTTTAAAAGACTGTAATGTGCAAAACACTTCCCAAAACTGTTCTGAATAAAACGTCTTCTGTTTCAATGACAGATGAGCCATGTGGAGGAGACAAGTCCATATTCTGTCAGATGGAAGTTCTAGCTCGTTATTGCTCTATACCAGGATATAACAAGCTCTGTTGTGAATCATGCAGTAGGAAAAGTGGCACTTTTGCTCCTGTTTTGCACGAAGCTGCTGAGATGGAGGAGGGAGGTCGCTTCGGTTCAGCCTCTCAGCTTCTGGAGACACTTCCAGCCACAGTAAATGGAACTTTAAAGGTCCCTAACCAGAGCCAGCGGGGATCCTCACAAGCCCAATTTACCAGACAGACCTCAACTCCTCCACCTCGTAAGCCCAATGCTGAAAACAGCAAGACTCAAAAGCGCCCAAGACCTGGCACTAGGAATCTTCCTGTGATGTCAAACCACAGCCCATGGAATGAGAATGGCACTAAAGACGCTTCTTGGCAGCTGGAAAGTTACCAAGAGAGTCAGTGGCCAACAGCATTATCTGAGGTAGAGAGATGAAGGATAATTTGTCTTGTTTCCCTCTGGAATCTCTCTTTCTTTTGTTTTTTGTAGATATAGACCTTTTAACATTCATCTTTTCTTTAGATAACCCTTGAGATGTTTTAAAGTAAGAGAGAGTAAAGTGCTGGTTCACTTTGAAATTTTCTCAGTTCCCTCACCTGCAGTAGTTGTTTTTAAAACACTTGTTAATCACACACTGTTGTGATGGGGAATGTGCCAAAGTATCTTCTCAACAGCTCGGTCTATTGGGGTTTGGTGAGCTTACATAAAAAAACTCTAGTGGTACGTGTTAGGAAACAGTTGTAGTTATACTTAACTCAACATCCTAACAGTTATTTTTATCAGCTCCAAACATGGATTTGTTTGACCAATTAATATTTATGAGCCTTCCTGTAAATACTGTATATGGAAAATGTCAGTATTATTTTTTCAACAAACAAGCTGAGGATTTTTAAAAAATGAAATTCAGGAGCATTATTGGTGCTTTTTATATAAAACAATAATTGTTAAGAATAATATGTAAGGAAATATACTACCAGCCATGAGTGAAGCACTGAAGAATATGTATTTCATGTATAGTATGTGTCAGCCCCAGGTAACAATCTAGCAGTAGGCCATACATCAGCGGAATAACATAAAAATAGCCATAAAATATTTATTCTTGGTTCCAAGTGTTTCATTCATTTAATAATTCCACCTCTCAGCTAGTATTTAATCAAAACGATTCTGATTTCCCCTAAGATATTTTTAAAAATGTATTCATAGAGAATTTATTTTCCCAACTTTCCCAAACAGTGGTAAGGCTTCTCTTTTATGTTTACCTCTTTTTCCAGTTTTAATTTTGACTTCTCAAACTCACCTCTTAGTTTGTTTGAAAGAAATTGAGTGTCAACATCAAGCCAGCAGCGGCTTTATCATTGATGTAGGAAACCTATCATGTGTATTGTGAGATGAATTTGATGTTTAAGGCTAGATTTGGAAGGAGCAAAGCTTCTTTCTTAGTAGGAGTAAAGGATTTCTAAAGATCTTATATTGTGAGACACTGCATGCGATATCTCACTTGTCTGAGTGAGAAGAAAGCTATTTACTTTTATAATTAAGGGTTATATTTCAACCACAATGCATCTGACTGCAATACCAAGGGAACCAGTTAATCTATCAGTGGATTTCAGCTGTTTAAAACCAGTCACACGTTTGCCTGTATAGCTTGTATATACATTTAAGAACTTTAGAGTATTTATTGAGATTTAAAGTTCAAAGTCATGTTCTATGTGCAACCAAATCTGTTATTTCACACCAAAAAATTCAAACTCAAAGACAGTTAATTAATGTAGATTAAAGCTTCCATTAAATAGCAAAAGTATCTTACAATAATACATGCATTTAAATAAAGTAGTCTTTAAATAGTTTTTTTTTTTTTGCCTTTTTGTTGTTTGAACTAAATACAGTAATGAGACACCCATGCAGTTTTTGAAATATATTATAATAATGAGAAAGCTGTTCCACAGCAGTTTTAGAGTAGAAATCTTGTAGAGAAAATACTACACAAAGCTGTCACTAACAGCGGTTTGCCCCAATCCTACACAAAACTGTGTTTTACAGTTAATTTGTAGCTTTAACTAATAAAAATGACAAACTGATTGTGGATTTTGGTCTTTTAGAATAGGCATATCTATATTTGCATATCTATATATACAGATAGTATCAGTAATAGATGAAAGCTGCATCACAGATCTTGTTTTATTGTTGTTCACTTCTTGTCAATGAAATATTTGCTGCTAATATGATCAACAAGCTTTCAGAAACCCAAATAAATACAAGTGCTAGTAGATGACGTATTGACAATCCCTGAGCCACAGACAGAGACACAATATATAGGATAACCTGTACTTCCTCTTCCATATTTTTATGTCCTTTTTAAGTATTAATTATTTTTCTGCCGTTCAGTTGCTAACCTTCATGTCTCCTTGTTTTGACTTGTACTTTTGTTAGTTGTAATGGAAGTGTACACTACTGAGGCTGTTTGTGGTAATGGGGAGCACATAGCAATAAAGTATTAAACACATTGTCTCTTGAGTGTACTTTAATGCTGGCTTTGTTTCATTAATAGTGAACTATTGTTTCTTGTTTTTTTTAACTAGGTAAGTATATGTTGTGTTGCATTTTTGATATTTCTAATATTAATTTGTTGCAGTCTTTATAATCATAAATGCTAATCATAATCCCCAAAATTGCTCTTATGGTTATGTAGATAAAAGCCTTTGCTTAAAGAACACCTCTACTGTGAATGGAAAAAACATGTCAAATGAAAATTTATAATACTGTAGAGATATTTTTACCATGCAGACAAGTAGCCACAGTCTCTAGATAATTCCTGAGAAAATAAACTGAAACTTGCATGTCCAATTTAACTGTGCATATGGCAAATTAATAAGTATCAAACTTTTAATGCTAATAAATGTATATGAGGATATGTATCATTATACACTGTATATGTTGCACACAGACACACACTCAATCAGGCTATTCTTAGATTTGCACCCTTATACTCACAACATCAAATTAAGCACTGAAAATTTCCCTTGATTGAAATTTCCTTTATTTCTGTAACAGCAGATGCTTATAGAGCTTTTTCTATGCAAGTCAATTATATCACTTATTATAATTGCAAACATATTATTTAAAATGCTTGAGCACCACACTGGCGCTTTACATGATGTGTTCATAGAAAATGTATAACCTGAGCTACTTGTTTTTCACATACTTTAGCCATAATTACTGTAAGATGTTCATTCAAATGAATGAATCAACTATTAGGCCATTCATAATGTTTTAAATGGTATTTAAAAGAAACAATTCCCACAGTGCCACGCAGTCTAGAGCTTAAACTGCTGTAAAGCCACACTAGGCACAACTCAAAATAAGAGTTCACAAGGGCCCAGTGAAGAAAAAAAGATCCAAATTATATAGCATAATAAGCATGTGAAAAGACGTCTAACCAGAAGTGTCACAAAATTACCAGGGCAATACCCAAAGCTCACTGACAGGCCAAGTCGAATAAGCCCACCAACATGTGTAATGCTGCAATATAGCTCAATCATTTTGTTACACAGTTGCTAGGGTGTAACTAGGCAGTTAACAAGGTAGCATGTAATTTGTGTTACTGTGCTCTAAATGGTTGCTAGGGCATGGCTTGAAAAAAATCTAAGAGTCAAAAGAGACCACCCACTTGTCTTTACGTTTCAATGCCGTAACTAATTTACATTCTAAATCACTTCAAACAATAAAAGTCAAAAGGCTGGTTGCTAGGGCATGAAAGTTTAAATGTCATTGTTTCTGCTTAGCATAATGGTATGAGCCCACTCCTAAGTTTCTATCACATTCTGATGCAGAGCTATGGTGTCCAATTCAGCCCAATGTTAGGGCTATAGGATTTCTACAGGGCTGTTGCTATAAAGTTGTAATATTATAATTTGTTTCTGCTTGCTAAGCTGAGTAATGTGACTACCATGTCTTGATGACATTCTGATGCAAAGCGATGATGTCACAAGGTTCGGCCCAAGTTGGATCTATAGAAACTCCACTGTTTTGCAAGCCAGGCAAACATTTTACACCTTATCAATCATAGCACACTTCTCAATAAGCCGCTTGATTTGACTCCTCATTTATAGGTCTAACAAATGGTGCAAAAAACTTTTACATACCATAATATTTCCCACAAAACAAATTATATGACGAGTTAATAGGCTTTGCAAGCACCTGTAACGCCAGGCCAGCAGAGGGAGACCGAGCCCCGTGTCTGTCTGTGTGCTTCCTCTGCTTCCTCTTTGGTAATGTCCTGTTTGATGGCTATAAAACAGCATGCCAGCAAACAGGAAGTTGCTATGTATTGTATTGCCTTTGTTTCCCTGTGTTCCCTGGTTCCTGTGTTTTCTGTGTTTGGCTCTTTCCTGGTTTTTGGATTTTGGACTGATCATTGGTTTTGATGTTTGTCTCGACCCTTGCTTTGTTTCATGGATCATAGAGTATAGGATTTGTCCATGTGAATACCTGTCTGCGTGTTTTGGAATATGCCTCGACGCAATAAACCAAGTAAAACCCAGCATTTGGGTCCACCTCCTGTCTTCCTGCATACCCCATTCATGACAACACCTCTTATTGGTTTTGATTTAAGAGCTATATTATAGGAGGCCACCAAGGGGCAAAAATGAACAGAGCTCATCATAAAGATTATACAAATGTGCATAAAACAATTTAAATGAAAAAATTTTACATGTTACCTATGCCCTGATGCTAAGTAGAATTTGTATATAATAAGTACTAATATATACTGTATATGTGCCTGCTATCAAACATGCACAGTTTATGTATTTTAGTCAACCTGTCTACTGAAGACAGTATTAACCTTACTGCGAGTTCAGATAGGGGAAAAGTGGCAAGGCAAGATTTGTTTCGCCCGAAATGAAAACCTAACTGCACCATGTTTTATCTTTAGTGCTGTATACAATAGCCTGCTGAGCTTGAGAACACATGCTTGTTTTATCTGCAGGATAAATGGTAAATAGTGTTATATGATGTAGTGCTGTGTATTGTCATATGACATATTTTTCATTGATTTTCTATTATTCATCTCAATGTCCTACACAAAGGCTCCTGATTCAAAGTGATCATTGTCTGTGAAATTAGTGTCTATAAACACCTCTTACACTGTACTACTGATTTCTGCAAAGCACTTCTCTCAAGGAACTTTGCCAACACTTTATTATCTCTATAATGATGGGTGCTTATACTGTGAAGGCAATCACCAAATAAAAGCTAGAAAAATGTATTTAGGATCATTTGAATTTAGTATCAGAGCTGTAGCTGACACATGCTATAATGTATGCTATTTTGTTACAAAACGTTGTCTAAGAATTTGTATTTGTGTTTAAATTAGAGCCACTAATTTTCAGGGAGAATAAAGCTTAAATGAGCTTAATGTGGCTAGCTGGTGTCCCAGCCTTGTCAATCTACAGTAGTTAGGCTTGTCTCTTATGCCGGAGTGAAGAGTGTTGGGCACTTGTCAGCTGATTAGAATAAGACACCAGTTGGCCAGCTAAACAAGCAAAACACCAGTTTTGCCAGGATGAAGGACTAGCCAAAGTAACTTAAACCAGCAAGCTGTTTTTATTCCTGATCCTATATTTCATAGTATAAAGTAAGATTATTGGCATACAATAAACAGGTAAACAAAAGTGTGACCATATTTCATTTGTGACTGCTTTTGTTCCAGGTAGTCCCTCGTGGCCAAAGCAGCAGGTAAGAATCCGCTCCACAGGGTTAAGTACCTGAAGAACCCATTGCCAATGTACATCTGCAAATATATGCATCCCCACCCTCCTCCAAGCATTGATGTGCATTTTTGTTGTTTCCTAGATTTATAATTGGCCATGGCCTCCACTGAATGCAGTTGTGCTCTCAGCTGTAACTCCATTGAATGCAGGCTCCTCCTCAGCATGGTGGAAGAATGCTGAGCAGAGTGTCTGCAGCTGAGAGATAAGCTTGCATACTTCCAAAAAGTTTTCTTGCTACAGATCTTGGCATTATTGCAGCTTAACATAATTCTCAATCCTTAGTCCTTGTGCCTTTGGATTAAGACAACTTTGCATGTAGTGCATTGCAGTCATGATACTACATCGATGTAGATCTGATAACACTGCAGTAAATTTACAATGTGCTTCTTTCATTGTTTTAATTCCCAGTGCTAGATAGATTGATTGACTTCAGAACTTATTTTCTGCTGTGAAAAACAAAGGATTTCCAAAATTAAATCTAAAAGTCCATCTATACATCTAAACACCCTCTTACACTTTGACTGACTCAAAAGGATTTGCTCTGTTGCATTGGCCACATCAGATCTTCTTTAGTGTCTAATGTTTCAACTTCTAAAGTGTGCTGAATTAATGACACATAATGAAACGAAGCCATCAGGCACAGACAGCTGATGTGCATTCCTGCATTCCTCAGATTTTAATGCTGTAATTTGCCTTTATTAAAGATTGGCTGGGAGAAAGTGGCCATAATCAAGACTCAGTGGTGGACTAAAACAAAAAAGTTGTCTTTTATTTTTGTATTTTTTTGAGTGCATCAATTATTTTTTAATATTGTAATAAGACCCACAAAACACCACAAGACCTAAAAGTCTCACATATTATATGTGTGCAGGTTTTTGTATGTACATACTTTCCATTTAAGAAAGATCTTATTGGTGCTTTTGATGATACAGAGACTATTGCCTTAAGGTTAAGGTGCTACTTTTAGTTACTTTAGGACATGAGATGGAATGAATAGTTTTCCTGTTTACTTTTGAACCACCTAAATATACTGTGAGTTTTATATATGATTGTGTATAAGCAATCATTTTCTGTTGTCTGACCTTTTTTTCCGGTGTGCTTATTTATAATGGTTTCACATTGTCGTTAAACTGTAATCTTAGACTCAGAATCTCTATCAATGTCTAAACCTAAACCTAAAAGCTGCAACTGTAAATCACCACTTCACCTCTTTCACAGGTAAACATGCATGCTGGAAACTGCAAAATAGACTTTCCCCCCATTGTTTTTATGTGCTGTGTATTCCTTTTATAGTATAGTATGATATAACATTGTTGTGTTTTTACATAAATGCTGCAATTGTCCTAAAAAAACATCCTGGGTTGTTCCTTTGTGATCCTTGTTTTCTGTGGGAACAAGACACTCCATAGTAAAAGGAAACTTGGGGGAACAATCTAAGCATAACACCATCTGTAGCATGTAAAACTAGTCTGATCCTGATTGCAACTGCATGATGACATAGCATGTGCTACTATGTGCCACTATGTTTTCCAAATGCTTCCTCATGTATCATATCAAGTATATTGTGTTCCTGTAGCTCAACTGATAGGGCATTGTGTTATCAGTACAAAGGTTTTGGATTTAATCCCAATATAAAATACAAATATGTTTTTTGTGGTATTTTTGAGGGCTGAAGATCCATGTTCAAATTTCTTTGCACTCCCTGATACAATTCTCCACGCACACCAATTGTGAGCCATGACATCTTTATGTGTGTAATGCTCTGATCACAAAACAGTGTTGTTATGTAGGCATAAGGCAAATAAACACTAAGGGTCTCTCATGGCACATCGAGCTGCCACTGGCAGAAATCCCAGACTAGATGATTTTTTATTGTGTGTGTGTTTATCTACAATGGGCCAATGACCAAATAGACCCAAAAAAATGGTCACGCACACACACACACACACACACACACACACAATGGCTTTCAAAATAAAAATTACAAACATTATAAATAATGTTTTAATGTTTTAATTATAAATAAATTATAACAAAATAAACATTACAACAAACAATATAGTAGTTTTAAAACTATAAAAAGGCAAAACATTTTCTGCTAGGAGTAAGGTTAAGAGTGTGGGTTATGCTTAGGTTACAGTGTTTATAACTGTGAATAAAAACAATAGAAATCTAGAAACACGAATAAGCGTGTACATGTGTGGTGCTGCAGGGCTAACACCTAGCTTTAAAGGAGGGATTTAGAGAAAGAGTGTGTATTCTAGAGAGTAGAGTCTGCTGAGGAATGATAAAGCCCAGTGGGAGTGTCTGTCCCCTGCTGGCCAATGTCTCCCTGAGGCCTCTGAGTTTTTGCTTCATGGTTGTTGAGACACTATATTTCAAGCTTATGCCATTGTAATGGGGGTGGGCTCTGAGGAAAACACGTCCCAGTAGCACAATTCCATAAAAAATGCAGCCAGAGAGGTGAATGTTTTTTGAAAACAGGATGTGAACATCTTGGTGGCAGTAATTGCTGCATAAGCAATAAAGAATTGCAAAAAATTCTCTTTCCACTTACTCTCAAATTTATAATGCATTATTTATGCATTTGTCTGCTGTAGAAACAACCGCAGAACAGCATTTATCCCTTCCGAAAGGCACAGGCTCACACTTCAACACACAGATGAGCAAACAGAGATCAAAGATGAAGAAAGAGGGATTGACAGACAGGAACAGAAAGAGCGAGAGGGAGAGAATGCAACACCTTGCATGTGGCATTTTTGACAGTTCTGTCTCTTTCCTTTGACAGGGAGGTTGATGCAGTTGACATCTGAGACAAATCTTTTAAATCTTTTTCTGCTTGTTTGTCATTGTTCTGGTTTCCCCAAGTTACACTGTAAAATGTTTATTGTACACTTCTAGATGGAGTAAAACCTTATTTATTGCAGATAAAGACAAACGCTGACAAGCCTTTGTAACAAGCCCAGAACAACCTTCAAATATTTTTAAAACCTATTCAAGGATGTCATGGTTTAAATGTGACATGATGAACTATGAAGGCTGTATAAACTGCAGCTAGCTCCTCAGAATTTTTTGCTACTGTACATTTTAGAGTTCTTTAAAAACTTTTTCCTGTCAGATGAGAATTAAAGCTTATATACAGAGGCATTTCCTCCAGTTCCTGCAGAACTAAATATGACAGCAGATTTGAAACAGCAGTACCAGGCCAGCAGTTTTAGGACAACAGTAAGGCCAAAGCAAACAACTTCCTTATCCATTGGGTTTGTATACAAAGCTGACCAAATCTGGACACTTTTATTAAAATACCCATTATTAAAATGTTGTATTTATCCTACAGTGTATAAACAACATTTTGGTTGGTTAATTAATGATAAGTAGATCAATATGTTACCAACAAAGACTATTTTTGACCCAGGACAATTTGGGTCATACCAAAATTTCATACCAAATCCAACCAGATTACAATGCTTGTTTGCAATTGTATTGCCTCTCCTGACACACTGTCAGTAATTACTTTTTTACCTGTTTACCTTGAAATTTCACTATTGTAATGCCTCGTGTTTTATATCTCTGGATCTTTATCACATAAGTGTAACCTCCTGTGGTGATGTCATCGAAATGCGCATTCATGGAGGCCATAAATTTACATGAGACAAGTGTGTTTTCAAATTATAACTGTATAAAAGATGTCTAGACACACCTGCAGTGTAGCAATGAGGCACAGCATCTTGTTACTGCTTTTTCAGGGAACAGGGTTACAGTCAAGATGACATTCCCTATCAAAAGTTAAACTCTGTACTACTTTTTACAATGCTAATGGGAACAAGAATAACAATGGTGCCACACTGGAAGTGTCTTGACACCCTCAATGATGTTTGGTGTGTGTACAAACACTAAAGAAATCTCAAACATAACCTTGGGATGCTCAAGGATATGTGAGTCCAGAGTAGACATTCTAACTACAAAACCTGATAAATGTGTGTGGCCCTGAGTCAAGACAAATTAGATCTTGCACCTCATAGGCCAAGGCAATGGCATCTCTCACTCAATGCAACAGTAGACCTGTGGCCCTCTGACAGGTCTAAGAAGCCTTTGTCACCCCATCTGTGCTGAGATATTTCAGGGGGGCAGCCAGATATGCCTGTAATACTGTACAATCGTAGTCTGCAGGACAGTACCAGCCTTACCCACTACCTGAAATGCCTTCTCCACCAGCAAGGATGTTAAAAATAAAGGTTTCTCCCATAAACAAGATTCTAATAAAATGAAAGAGCCCGCCACTGAGCCCCTCCCCCTGGCCACCAGACAGAAATCTGTCCTCTAGGTTTTGAGCACAAAACCTTTCTCTTCTCTTCCTCATGTGGCCAGTCTAGGTGACAACTGGCTGTTTACATTCCCATAAATAATTTATTTCTATGCCATGTTAATTATGTTAAAACAGATCCAGGAATGTCTGTTTCATAAATGATGGCAGAATACATTTATATTTGTCAGCTTTTGTCCAATGTGACTTGCATTCAAAATATAAAATGTTTCATTGCAATCTCTGAAAGTCGAACCCACAACCTTTGCACCACTAATGCAATACAAATGAAAGACTTATTTAAAGTCAAATCACTAAAAAACAAACAATGTGCGGTTGTTTGTTACCCTGAATAACTTTAGCCCAGGTTAATAGATACAGTATGTCCAAAGTTTGCTATCTGACTACTTTTAACTGATAAAGCTGCAGCTGTTTGCTATTTTGGTTGTTTAAACATAAGGTCACAATAGTGGGAGCAATTGCATTTACAATATTTAGAGTTTGCAACTTGTAACTTGTTTGTTTGAAAAAGTTGCAAACATGTAATTATGGTAATTCCGACATGGTCTCAGCATAAATAAGTGCCTAAATAGCTGTTTGGCTAAATTAACATTCAATTGCTTTCAAAAGGGATTTTTTTTTCAGTCAGAGTAAGTTATGTTGAGAAATGATTACAATGATAATCATCTTATGTCTTTGGAAATAAAAAACAATTGACAATAAGAAAAAGAATGTGTATTAATGTATGTCAATTATATACACAATACATAGGGTCACTTTGAATTAAATTTCATTTGGAGCAGTATAGTCTAGTTTTTAGACTCACTTCACCCTGATTACTTCACGATGAGTAAGCGTACAAATCCGATGTACTGATGTGTAAACGTGGGAGATCATGCATTAATGTTTTCATTCCTGTGGTGTCAGAAATTCCTGCCTTTTGCAGATTAGTTTCAATAATCTTTTTTGTTGACTAATGTATATTTACATATTATACATACTGAACATAATATTTACGTATGCATGCATCAACTGATTTAATTTAAAATACCATATCCTGTTATAGAAAGTTGTACAGTTCATCTTTTATGTTTCTTGGTTGGGAGCCTTGATTTGTCTATTATTCTACAACTGACATTTGTTTGATTCTGTTATTCTGTCTGTACTTTAAGTTGACAGAGAATGCCATATGACATCTCTTCACTTATGCAGCTTTAATTCTGACTACCAATGCCCCCTTATCCTCTTTAAATTCAGACTGACAGCGTTCTACATCTAGAGAGCTCTTGAAAACTTGAGCGCTTCTCCTCTTAAGCACATGACATCCTCTTTATGCTTCATCTGCTTGCAGCCCATGAGCGAAACCGAAATAACATAATGTTTTGAGACCAGTGCAATTTGTCACAAAATCACCTGTACAATAATAGGGTTGCTATTGTCATCAAGACCAACCTAGAACAAGGTCAATGATATGTCCTGAAATATCACCTCAAGGCTGGTCTTGAATTTTAACCAGGGTTCTTTTATCCAGAAACCCTACCTGCACTATCCAAGAGTTTCAATCACTTGCATCACTTGTCTGAGGTAATGAAGTCCTTCAGGTTGTTAAGACCTTGGTTGCTTGGAATCTTGAGTGTTGTGACACCTTATTTTATAAAAGAAGTATGCATACTGACAACAAAAATGCTACCAACGCCACAGAAGGTTGCGGGACAATATACTCAGGACAATATAGCCTTCCTGTAACTCAACTGGTAGAGCATTGTGTTAGCAGCGCAAAGGTTATGGGTTTGATCCCAGGGAATGCAAGTACTGATAAAAATGTATACCTTGAATTCATTGTAAGTCACTATGGATAAGTGTCTGCCAAATGAATGTGTTAGTGTAAGAATATTACAAATCTAAAAAGGCTCTTGTTATGTTTCAATTATCATTCACAAAAAAATCTAATTTTGTCTCAGTTCCAGGAAATAACATTAGTTGAATCAAATTTACAGTTTTCTCTCTGAGGCGTGTCTTTGCAGTGATCACATGTATGCAAAAACACCTTCACCCCTCTATCATTTCAGGAAAGGAAGAATGTCTGATAAATTCCTGGAATAAAAATGTCACACCATGTCCTTCTTGCAAGAGCAAAATACAGCTCAAATCTTTTAGTGTTTTTGGAGGGTCATGAGAAAAGAGTGACTGGGGAAACCGAAGTCTAGACTGCACTTCTCCATCCGGGTCTTCCTCTCATTTAAAAATGTCATGGAAAGTAGAGCTTTTCATTTGACATGCAATTTTGTTTATATTTCAGTGTCCGTGTCACTTTTTCACATTTGGAATAAAGAAATGCCATTGGCCTCCATATTTGCAGCAAACGCAGAGCCAGACAGTCGTCATTTTTTCTCATGGAACATCAGCTATTCAGTGAGCTTAGCTTGAGTTCTTTTAATGTCAGACAGGTCTACAACTCCCCTCTGGGCAATTTAGCATTAGAGCTTACATCTGTCCCAATGCAAAGATGGGAACTAGTTACAGTGATCTGATAATAGCCACAGAATACAAATAAGGGTCTTTGAAAGTCCATGAGAAATATAGAGCATGCTTTGTTGGCTCATGTCACAACAGTGACGAAGCAGCAACATACGTAACCTGAGACGTTCCCTTTCAGGAACTTGAGCTGCGTCGAAACGCTATGGGAACGAGATGCCCACTATCCATACTGAAATGACCCCGCCCTCTGTGTTAGATTGCACAAGTTAGGGCAAGAGGACCGAAGAGCCAGACGTGGCTGAGTATCAAGGCCATAATGCCTAACGAAAGGCAAGGGAGTGGACCACCCCGCAGCGTCACAGATGTCCTGAATTGGGATACCTGCATAGAAGGCCTTAGAGACCAAGTAGACTTCTAGATGCCATAACCCAAGTAGAATGTGCCTTGGTCCCCTTAGGAGGGGGGATACCAGAGAACTCATAAGCGATGCAAATCGCATCAGAAATCCAACGACTTAGAGTCTGCTTGGTAGCGGAAAGACAGCGCTTATTCCCAAAGCAAACAAAACGTTGGTCAGTTTTTCCCCACAGGCCAGTTCTGTGTACATAAGCGTCAAGTGCTTGCACTGGACACATATGGTTTAGCTTCTCCTGGTCATGCTCCCTGAAGGGAGGAGGCTTAAAGTATGACCGGCTGTAGTATGATAGAAGGTACTTTAGAGACAAAACCTTGTTTCGGGTATTAAAAGGCTTTGACCAAACTGGGCGCAAAGTCTAAAAAGGAAGGCGCTACATAGAGAGCCTGAAGGTCATCCCCCCTCCTCAGAGAGTTGTGCCCCCTCAGGAGCCACACCCACAGCTTCCGTAGCTGTGGGTGGGGGTGTAAGATGGCACCCTCCGCCTGGGAAAGAAGGTCTCTCCTGATGGGAATCTCCCATGGAGACCCGTCTAATAGATCTATCACACCTGAGAACCATATTCAAGTTGACAAAAGCGGGGCAACCAGGAGCACGGTTACCGCCTCTAGACGTATCTTTTCCAGAACTCCCGGGAGCAGAGCTATCGGGGGAATGCATACAGACATAGCCTCAGCCACGTGTGTGCCAAAGCATCCAGCCCCAGATGAGCTGGATGAGCTAGAGAGAACCAAAGGGGACATTGCTGTAGCGTGTGGTCCTGAGGCCACATGAGGGTCAGGGGCCATCTGGATGATAACAGCTTCAGATATGACTTGGGAGTAGGGAAAGCTCACTTTTACCCACCAGGGGGGCCAAAGGTCCCAGTAAAAAATGCCAGGTCCAGAGATGTTATCACTCCTCTGGCCTGTTCGGAGATCATAAAATGGGGCATAGATCAGAGGTTTTGTTGCCCTAACAGCTTTCCCTGGCTCAA
>JBAJNP010000435.1:0-96697 GCA_036877545.1 Yasuhikotakia modesta | reverse complement strand
ATAAGTATAGGCTATAGTATCCTATAAGTATAGGCTATAGTATCCTATTATTATAGGATATAGTATCATATAAGTATAGGCTATAGTATCCTATAAGTATAGGATATAGTATCATATAAGTATAGGCTATAGTATCCTATAAGTATAGGATATAGTATCATATAAGTATAGGCTATAGTATCCTATAAGTATAGGCTATAGTATCCTATAAATATAGGATATATCCTCTAATCCTATATATACTTATAGGATTATAGGATATAGTCTGTCCTGTCAAAACACAAATATTGGATTGGATTACCTTAAGAGACATCGGCCATGTTACAATAAATCAGACAATTCAGAGAAGTCTTCTGTAAATGGGCGGAGATTATATGGTTTATTTTTACTTCTAATATTGCCCAACAAAGTCAAGTGACTTGGGGAAGGAGGCAGAGAATTCACCGTTTTTTAATACAGTACCTACAGTAGAGATCGTTTCTATGACTTCAGTTTTATATCTGTGTCAGACGGATGGCACACAGTACAGTGTCAAGATAGTCTTTTAGTTAAACTTGTAGAAGTTTAAGTTGGGCGTAGTTTCGGTTTCACCGGTACCGTGTCAATGGGACACGGAAGTGTAGAAATGGTGCGTGTGACCGGTAACGCGAAATTATTCTTCATGTGATAAAGTCCCATCGATTGACCGGTTGGATGAAGAAGAAACATCAGAAAGGTCTCGGCGTGTGCTCGGCGATGGCTGGCGGGCGATGTAACGCTGAGGTCCAGCGGCGACGCGTGGAGCTGGTGGACAGCTGTAGCCAACATCTGACCCGTCTGCTGGACGTCTTGTTTAACGTGGGTGCGATCACAGAAGAAGACCTCAGTCTGGTCAGAGGAGCGGGTCACAGGGGTGATAGAGAGAGCATGAGGGCTCTTCTCGATGTGCTTAACGGGAGAGGAGAGGAATCGTGCCGGGCGTTTCTATACGTTCTTCCAAGCGTTCGTGATGAAACCGGTTTCTCGGCAAAGCCGGGAGAAGCGAGGCAAGATCACATTAAGAAGCACAAAGACATCCTGGCCAGGCAAAACTGCCTGGTGGATTATCTGACCAACAGGGGGCAGCATTCGGGGGATATGGGGTGTTTGACCGACATCACGTTCTCCAGGCAAACGGGTTACGCGTTGCCGTTTCAGTGCCGGCATGAGGCAGCAGCGGTGGGTGATGCTTTCAGGTCACGTGGGGATGATGTAGGCAGACAGGATCAGATCTGTGTTTTCAGAGACGTGTATGATCATCTGCTGTCGACCTCGGTGAGTGGGGTGAACATGCTGTCAGGAGTGGCCGGGAGCGGGAAAACCACAGTGGTCAGACAGCTGGTGCGAGAGTGGGCCGGAGAGCCCAACTCCACCAAGATCATCCTGTCTCTGTCCTTTCGGGAGTTGAACCTGATTTCTCAGGACCAGAGTCTGGAGGACCTGCTGTCAGATCACTACAGTCACCTGAAACCTATCTTGCACAATATATTGACTTCTAACCCGGCTCAGTTTTTACTCATCTTAGATGGACTCGATGAATTCTGCCACCCTCTTAATTTTGAAAACACCCCCAAATGCTCAGATCCAGAGCGTGTGCAGCCCATACAAGCCATTGTGGTGAATCTGATCAAGGGTAATCTGCTTCCGGGTGTGTCCATTTTCCTCACCGCCCGGCCACATGCCATCTCCAAAGTGCCTTCAGGGCTGGTCAATCAGTTTTACAGTCTGCTGGGTTTCTCTGTGGACCAGCAGAAGCAGTACTTTGAGCAGAACTGCAATTCTCCAGAAGCTGCTGCTGCGGTTTGGGCGTCCGTGTCGTCCCATAAGCCCCTCCTCCTTATGTGCCACATCCCTGCGTTCTGCTGGATCGTGTCCACAGCGCTGCATGATGGTGGCTCCTGCCTCTATGTTGACACTGTGGTGCCACACGCTAAGTCAAGGAAAAAAAGCAGCCAAGCATCTTCTACGTTTGATCACAATGAGGAGTTATCAAACAGCATATCGTCTCAGGAGAGCTCAAAACCGGTCACAATCACCGAAATTTATTGTTGCTTTGTTAAGTCCATTTTGCTGTTCCACGTGCAGGGGCGTACGGAGGCCTCCCACCTCACCCGCCTCCAGCACGCCCCACACGTCCTTGGTGAAAGCCAGCCTGTGCTTAAAAGCTTGGGAGAAATGGCCTTCAAAAGCCTGCTTGAAAGACGGTTCATCTTCAACAGCTCTGACCTGAGCTCCTTTAATCTGGACAGCACCAATCTCTCACAGACATTCCTCATAGAGACCTTCAAAGAAGACCGGGCCTCACTCACTCTTGAGAAAGGCTTCCATTTTGTCCACACCAGCGTGCAGGAGTTTCTGGCTGCCCTTTATTTTGTTTTTCAGTCACTCTCAGGTTCAGATCCATTTGTAGGCCTCAAAGCAGACACTGGCTATCTCAAGACAGCATGTAAGCAAGTGATGTCCGTGGCTAACAAACTCAGCAGGCCACAGCAACTTTTCCGTAGACGTATTAGAAAAGCGCTTCGCTGTGGTGAGCGACACCAGTCTGGACACATGGATCTTTTCAGCAGGTGCTACAACTGTTTCTGTCTATAGTTTTAAAACTGTTAAAAGTTTAAAACGTTCTCTTTTACATTGCAAACACGTTGTATTGTGTTTTAAAACAATAACACATTACACACTTTTCTTTTAACTGCACTATTTTTCTTGCTAATATGAATCATTCTTTTTGCTTTCACATTTAATAACATAGCGCTTATTTCCTCTCAAACAGGTTTGTATGTGGCCTGCTGGTTCCTAAGACCCGCTCGATCTTAAACGGATTTTTTCCCGATGGGCCCAGAACACACTTGCTCCGCTGCCAGCCCTCCCCAAACCAGCCTCCTGCTTTCCTTCTCCGTCTGTTACACGACCAGCTCCAGAGCGCCACGCTCAGTCCAGAGAGGCAAGTTAATGTTTGTCACTGTCTTTATGAAGCACAAGACCATGGCTTATCACAACGGCTACAAAGCTGGATGAAAGTCCTTTCACAGAGGGCCTCAGATCAGTTAGGTGTGGATAACAAGGACTGGAGTGAGCTGGCTTTCCTCTTACAGCTGAGCCCAGATCTGCAGGTT
The DNA here is from genome assembly GCA_036877545.1 of Yasuhikotakia modesta. Lineage (NCBI taxonomy): Eukaryota > Metazoa > Chordata > Actinopteri > Cypriniformes > Botiidae > Yasuhikotakia > Yasuhikotakia modesta. The sequence goes on along the minus strand of JBAJNP010000435.1, from coordinate 93,563 downwards.
CTGAAATTGGACGCTCAGGGTCTTAATGCAGATGGACTACGCAGACTTCTGCCAGTTTTGCCCCTCTTTTCAACAGTCAGGTAATTACTGTACATCTGAACTGTAAACATAATAATGATAAACTGTGTGGTATTAACCAAAGACTATAGAATTAACAAGACACCTCAATTACTTTGAATCTTACTTTGAATGTGGAATGTTTAATATGTCAACTCTAGAAATTCCACCTTTTAGTAGAAATAACCAATCGTCAGTCACATAACAGTAACATTTTCTTTATTTCAGTTTATAAGGTACTTTGGACATGCACAGCTAAAACAATCTGGATAAACTTGTTTTTTATAGCACCGTTTTAGCTTGAAAACAGCATTAATGGTACAGCTGATGTCAGGTTTAAAAGTTGGTAGAAAACTATTGTATCATTGTGACCACAGTCAGCGATTTTAGCAATATCTGTCTTCCCCTTTAAAGTAGCTAAGACTTGTTCTTGTATGACTGAAAAAGCTGCTCAGAGGTATTGCAAAATGGCCGCCAATTGCAGGGGACTTCCTTAAAGGGACTTTGTATTTACTGTGTGTTTTGCTTGTCAAGCCTGGGACAGAATCCTCTCGGCCCAGAGGGTGCGGCTGTCTTATCCCTCGCCCTACGAAGCCCAGACTGTTGCATTCAGAGACTGTGGTAAGTTGCCATAAAAACTTGCCATAAAAATGTAAAAATACTGAGTTTTAACTGAGTATGTTTATCACAGGGTGGTTGACACTCGACTTAGCTGTGAGGGCTTGAAGATCCTTGTGGAAGGACTGAAAGAAAATCATACTGTGACTGATCTGAGGTGACCTGTTGAGAAATGATGTTCAGTTAATTGAACACAGCGTGTTAATGTCTGTACTCAACATTTCAACGTCATTGTCATGTTAGAATGGCCATCAATAAAATCGGGGATGCTGGAGCTGGACATCTCGCAGATCTGCTGAGGGTGAATCACACATTACTAGACATCAGGTGAGTAAGACATTGATTTAGTGCTATATTAGCTAGCAGGGAACGTTCTCTGTCTGATGTTTTCTTAAAGTTATCAAAAGGTTCTTGCAGTAACTTTTTAGAACTTTTTATAGAAGTTATATATCATCATTTTAAAATGTTAACTGTAAAAATGTTACAGGGCTACATAATGTAAAAGTTGGTAGAAATATTCTTATAACCAAGCATTAACGTTAATGCAGCATCTGAAAATGGTAGTTTTAAATTAAAAAGTCTATGTAAAGAAAACACTGAGTCAGTCTATTTAATGTATTATAACATCTGCATCCTACAGAATGCGTGACAATCTGGTGACAGACAAAGGAGCAGAAGTCCTCATGACGTCCCTCAATGAGAACACCACATTACAGTACCTGTGGTATGAACCTTACAGTAGAACCTTACAGTAGAACCGTACAGTCGAGCATAAGAGAGCCATAATGTTTGCTTTCTTTACCACAGGATGTTTGACAACAAATTTTCCAAAGATGGTGTCAACAAGCTGAAAGAATTTGCAAGGAAGAGGCCTAATCTTGACATTAAAGTTTGTGTTTGATGCACAATCCACAGACAAAAACTACTGAGGAACATTGAGGTGCTCTCTGAAGATATCCACTGCATTTATTGACTGTAGACATTTCTGTGTGAACAGAAATGTATGATCATTTCTGTATGATCTGATTCATTGGACCACTCAGACTCTACATCTTTGGCAGGACCACTGCTGCCCCCTACTGGATATTCACTGAATCCTTTATGTTACGTTGATATCATTATTTTAAATGTGCTCAGATCTATGAACATTAATACGGTGGTATTTCCAGCACTTTTTTCTCTAGAAATACTTTTTTTTTATCTGTTTGTAACATATTGCATTAATTTTGTAAAAGATGAAAGGCGATTTATTTTCAGGTCTATTACAAAATATGTGTACATGGAAATTTCAGAGCCTTCAGAATAGCTTCTTGTCTATATTACTCCTACAATCTTTCATAGTTAAACTATTGATGTTTATTAAGTTTATTGCCCATTTTTGTGGGTTATTTTACAGGCTTCCTGCATCTAAAATGCTTCTTCAACAGAAGAAAAGTTGTATGTGTAAAATACACAAAAGGCAGAGTTTCATGTGTTTGACTTTGGTTAGTCGATGCTCAAAGTAGCTCTTTTAAAATAACATTGTAAGTAAGTGACTGACATGACAGTAGATCATATAAGATGTAACAGATTAAAAGGTCTTGTTAAACCATTTGCAATCTTTAAAGTCTTTTTTCTTCATTTAATAATTGAAACTTTCCCTTAAATCATCTCAAGTTGCACAAAACAAGCAGATGAAATGAATGAGTTGCAGTGACTCGTCCAGACCGATAGGTGGCGACATGAAGTTTTGTGACTCGTCTACTCTAGTGTTTAGTTGAGAGGTTTGTGTATCAATTCTTACTGTTAGTGCAGATCGTTTATCATTAAAGTTATTGTCGTTTAATGATAATAACTTTCGTATTTACTACTCAGTTGTTTCACGTATGGTGAGCTGAGTTACAGACAGCTGTTACAGACGAGGTCAGTAGTTAGTGAATAGCTCAAATCAGATATCTACAGACGCAAAACACAATTGTTTCTTTTACTGAAGAAAACCATTTCTTACATATACAATCACATTTAGGACTGGCCTGTGATTACATGCTGTCATACGTGTGATTTTGTGATGACACCATTTGAGGTTAGTTTTCATGCTAAGCTGCGGGTGATTTTAAAACGGAGGTGGACGTTTGGCCATAAGTTTCAGTTCATGTTACTTGCAACAGTGCTTTTGGTTGTTTATTCATCTTGGCCATTATTATGGGATGTCGAGAAAAAGGATGGGAAGATTTCCTTTGTTTGAAATCAGGAAACGTAATGAATTGATGTGCGGGAGCCACAGACACTGTAAACTGAGGCTGTTTCTTATTGGATGTTTGTGCTCTGTTGGTTTAGTTTTCACTATAGGAAAATAATAGGAGAAATATTTAATATATGTATATACATATATATGCATACATATATATACACATGCATGCATGCATATATATATATATATATTTGTACAAGCGGTGCTCTGATTGGCTGCTCTCATCTCTAGCTCAGCACTCAGCCAATAGGGAAGTTGGCTTGTTTGTGTAAAGCAAGCGGTGCAAATATAAAATCGTCAATAAGCGGCTGAAATATAAATTGATATGAACATAAAGCAAAGAGTGAAGCCGGCAACACAAGGTTATTTATACCTTACAACCTTACGAAAGACAGAAACCAAGATTTGGTGTCGGATTCCGCTAAATAGGTACGATTTAATATAAGGATGCGCTGTTGTAAGTTTACCTGTAAAGACTTGAGCTTGTTTGGGTTGATGTAGACATTAAGGAGAAAGACATTAAGGAGATTTATTGTTGTTATTTATTTAGTATTTTAAAGTGGATTTACATTGTCATACGGTAAGATCCTGTTTAAACGCGATTGTGTCGTTGACTTAATTTTTGCACATATTATTTTTCCTTTATAAACACCTATAATAGACGCTATAATGGACTTCAGTCGTTGTTGAATAACTGTGTTTTATGTTTTAAATGCATGTTTTAAATGTTAACTGTGAGATACATTATAATACATTGCAATGCGGCGAATGCCGCAACTTTGTTCAATGTACCGTAAACAACATGACGCTCTTTTGCAAGAAATTCAAACTGTGTTTATAGGCGAAGACAATGTGTCTCATTTAATGAATTTCTTGTGAAACAACGATTCATCGGATGGGTTGGTGCCACATAAAAAAATCTGTGTTGAGTAGGTTTATGTAACGAATGAGGAACATATGGGTTATAAGCTTTATGATGATGCATATGTCTGCATTCACACGACTGGTATTGAACAATACCGTAGACTATATAACCAGGAAGTGCGTTCAATGCATCTGTATATATACACTGAACAGCTGAGGTCTGTATGCATGAGAGAGGAGTGAGCAACACACACACACACACACACACACACACGCCTGTCCAGTTCAGACCAGTTTCAGACCTGCTTATTTTTCGCAGGATGCCGCTTATCGTCACCACATCAGACATCCAAACCTCGCAATGCAAACCAGGAAAGACGTTTCAACGAGTGACAATGCGGTAATTCCGCATCCCGTGCGCGATATCGATGCATTAAGCCATTTCGAGCTGCGCCGTTTAATATCATCCGTGACAGCCCGTGTGCATGACTTACGTTTGTGTTTCACAAACCGGGTGGTTTAATTGAAGCCATTGGGATGCGATTGTGTGTTGTGGCTTATTGTGCGTGAGGTTTAAATGGTTTTACACAAAGATGTTGCGGCACAAAGCCATCGACTCGCGCCGCACTGGTTCGAACCGGCTGGATCTCGGTCTCACGTGGAGCTGCGCGCTGAACTGTTGGTCGGGTAGCCAATGGGATCGACCGCGAGCGTTCAGCAGCCAATGGGGTGGAGGCGGGGCGGGCTCAACGGAGGATAAAGGGGCGGAGTTTCGGTCAAAAACAAGCTCTGTTGAAACTCAGCTGTTTTTGTTTATGACCTGTTTTGTAGTCAGACAAAGAAACTTAGATTATAAGGATGTAAAGGGATTGAAACAAAGTGTCCGCAGATAAACATTCAACATATGCTGTGAAAACAACATTTCTGTGATGATTGACATCATAAACATCTAAAAATGTCAAATGCATTTGCTTTTGCATACTATGCTATTGTGTGTATATATTGTGTACTCAAAATCATATGTATCCAAAATGTAATATGTATTCAAAATGTAATATGTACTCAAAATCATATGTATCCAAAATGTAATATGTATTCAAAATGTAATATGAAATCAAAATCATATGGCAATATCATGGTTCCACCCTGTTTTTCTTCACAGGGTTGACCAAAGTTAAGAGGGATTCCTCCTCTGTTATACCAGCACCGGTTGAGAGATCTCCACCAACCATGGCTCCCTCACTGGCCACAGCCTTCTCCAGGCGCTGGTGGATGGCCATAACTGCTGTTATTGAAAGTCTTCTGTTCTCTGCTGTGCTTCTCGGTTGGGGCTCGTTGCTCATTATGCTGAAATCAGAGGGGTTTTACTCGTACCTCTGCAGAGAGCCAGGTAACAGCACCAAACAGATTTATTGCAAATCTATAAAGAAAATAAATTCACTGTTGGCGGCAGATCGCACGCTGCGAATAATTACCAGAGAACGTCAAAGTTGCACTTTACGTGAGCAGCGCAATAATCGTTTGGAACAAGGTTTTGCCAATGCATGAAGTTGCTCACAGCTAATAAAGCTTTGTTTTCAGCTCGGCACAGTGAAATATTTGCAGCTTGATTCAAATTAAACCGTGACAAAACAAGCCCCTAAATGTGTCTTGGCATCCGGTTCCGCTACAGAATCCGAAGAGTTAGTTCACTTGCAAAATCCAGCCCCTAAATTTTCTTGTCTTTCACAACTTCGAGGCTGCGATTGATTATTTAAAACTGCAAAGTCATACTGCTGTTAGTAGTTATGTGATATAATTCGCATAACAACATTTTCAGAAATCTGGTAACCATTGCACACCTGGTGCAGGAATCCAGACTTCATATCAGTCATCGAGAGTCGCTGAACATAATTTGGAAGCCCTCCTGTCTTGTGTTGCCATTAACAACTGACAAACCGTAACGGGGGCTTTGGAATGTTGGCAAAAGAGGGTCTTAATAATTTGAGCCCACAACACCCATTTGATCTAGGGGTAAACAAACCGTACAAGATCAGTTTGTTACAGTACGGTTACATAAAACATTACAAACTGCAGCTGTTTTCGCTCAACGAGTTCTTCGTTTCGCATTATTTTAATCAAATCAAATAATACAGGACAGGAGTTTGTATTCATTGTTAAAGCTTGTAATTATGATTCTTGTACATGCATACGAACGCACATTAATAAACACAACCAGTGATGCATGATATTGAAGATGTTGTGGGTTTATCAGTGCAAGCTAAAGTCACTGGCTGTTGAAATATTGAATGTGAATATTGAACCACATGATGAATGTGAACTTTTATGTGGTTCAGGCTATAATTGTTTGTTTGTTGTGCTTTAGAAATGAAGCCTTTGATATACAAGTAATTTGTTAAAATGAACACGGGGTCTTACCAGGAACCAGAAGTCTGGGTCTTGACTTATGTGGTGCGTAAATAAAGAACAGTGTGTTCTTGTTAAGTACTGATTATATGCATGTAGACACATCCAGATAACAGATAATTGGTCATATTAAATATATGGAGTTTGCTGGTGTTTTACACTTTAAAATCACATGGCCAAACAGCTCAAAGAATGACACAAACACTACCGCCCTCCATATTCTCAGCCCCCCACCAAATATTAAAACCGTGTGGTTGTGGTCATTTTCATGTTAGGTGTATGTAAAATATGTGAAAATTTGTCTGTTGTGATGTTTGTTTGTGTCATTTGAGTTTTTCCTCTCAGTTCAGAAGACACAGTTATGTTGTGTTCATTCATAAAGCTGTTGGTAGTCTAATCTGGTTCCTCTTGTTTTCATAATAGATACATGATGACACTGTTTTGAAGTGACTCTATCTGGCTACAGCATGTTTTCTGTGGTGTTTGATCAGAACTGGTCCCAGAATTATCTTTCAATATAAAAGCTGCTTCTAAACAATTCAACACGCTTTTGGGAAAACACATTTTCGCAATAACCAGCCGCCGGGCACCTCTGATATCTTATGACCCTGCTGACAGTGGCAAACTAGCCACAAGTAAACACTGCAGAGATTTAGAGGTCATGTCTGTCAAAATGTCCTTTCTTTTTTTTTGGAGACTTTAGGCTTTTTTGTCACTTTTAAAATGCAGAGAAAGGACACAAACGATAGGCACAAAAGGGGAATGTGGTCAAAAATGTTGCCAGCCAGACTCAAACTTGTGTTGTTTATACAGCACCATGCCTCATAGTAATTCCTGGTTGTGCTTGAATTAAGATGGCAGTTGTGTTCCGCTAACTCTTCAGTCATAAGAACAACAGATTGTTCGACGTCAATGTTCAATTTTTCCGCTTAGTTGCTCCAGAAATCCTCAGTTTCACACTTCCTCTGTCTGTCTAATTTCAGCTTTTGTCAGCATCTAGTTCATAGATACCAGACATCAGTCCTCACTATAGACAGAAGGATGTGGGTGTGGTTTAAGTGTTTGCTCAATGCAGATACGAGACTAGCTTAGCCCTTCATTCTACTTCCTCTGTGCTCAGCTTTCCACCTCACATTATGGTTCTGTATTCATCAGGCATGAGGAAACTGCGTTCAGGAAAATGCTTGTGTGACTAAATTCCTCGTCTCAGAACATCTAACGGTTCAGGAGAACTTGCCTCATCAGTCTTGTGTCTTGATAGTTCCTTCTTTATTGCTCAGCAAAACATCTAAAGCCCTGCAGATGTCTACACACTAATAATAAATCAATGGCTTATAATCCATTTCTTCTGATCTCCTCAGCTCAGCAGTGGTCTACAGACACATTTGTACAAAAACACTTTCACAAAAGCACTCTTGTTTTTTTTCACTCTGTTGGCTTACAATGTTCAAACGTCGTCCCCCATGTTTCGTAAGCGGACCCATCCCCTGTCTTTCTAGCTCAGAACAAGTTATTCAAGAACATTTTCAAGGCTGTTGAGTGATTTCTTATATAAATAACTGTCGATAAACATCTTTCTTTTGAGGGCCCAGTAGATGATTGGTTGGCCAGGCACTGTGATTATCCTTTGTCAAAACAACCAGGTGACTGGGTAAAATAACATGGTTAAATGGTAGCCAACCTTCTTAAACCTCAGGTCCTGATAGGTTATTTCTGTCTAGTTGTTTACTATGTTTGACTGTCTGTTTGTCTGACCGTTGGCCCACCTTCCTTTTGGGTGGAGTAGGTGGTGGTGTTCAGCCTATCTCATGAAACTGTATCCTGTTTAACTGCCCGGAGTATCATAACTGGTTTCCTTTAAGTCAGAGCCCTGATTAGCTAGTGGAGTTTAGCTGCTGCTTACAGTAGCTGCGGCATCAAGATCATATCAGCAATGTTTAAAAGAGCTTAAAGTGTAAAAATGATAAACTTGTCACCTTTAACACAATTTCTTTAGATATCTTCATGATCACTTCATGATCTCAACCTTTTTTACTTCAAGGTCTCCACTTACCACAAAAATATTTGAAGCCCATTAATCCAGACCTTAACATAACTAGAAAGGTTAATATTTGTTAAACTAACCAAACTAAGAATGCTCTAATTTTGACTTTTATGTTTTATTTTGTCATATTTGAATTCATTTTTAGTCATCCTGAGGCCTTCTCAAACTTCTTGAGAAGTTTGTTAAGGGCCTCGTTGAAAACACTGACCTAGATTGTATTTATGAACCAACAGATGATTAGATCTTCCATCCTCTCTCCAACCTCCAGGTAACAGTACAGGGCAGAATGCATCTGACACTGAGGACGGCGTAACAGCAAGCCCATCCGTTGAGGAAGAGGAGGAATTTCTTCAGATGAACGGCTGGCCCATCTGTAAGGAACAAGATGAAATGCTGAACTTGGCCTTCACCATCGGTTCCTTCCTGCTCAGCGCCATCACGCTGCCTCTCGGCATCATCATGGACAAATACGGCCCTCGCAAACTACGTCTGCTAGGAAGGTACGATGGTTGATTCCTCCATACGCTCAATAAAAACCTACTCCAGAGTTTACCTCAGAATAATGATGTAAACCTTCTCTTCGTAGTGCCTCCTTTGCTCTCTCCTGTATCCTGATTGCATATGGAGCCAGTAATCCAGCGAGTATGTATGCAGATCTTCCCTTTACAATTAATACCGCCCTCATCATGCTCTTTTTGACCTCCTGTTCTTGTCCTTCCTTCAGATCTCTCCATCCTGATCTTCTTCGCTCTGGCACTGAATGGGTTTGGAGGCATGTGCATGACTTTTACCTCTCTCACGGTAAGCGCTTGTGTCTCTGTCGCGGGTCTGATGTCACGGGTGACGGGGTTGAACGTTAAATGCCACATGTCACAGAACTCGATGTAGCTGAATAATTCAGACACCGCATTACTCATTTATCTTCAAAGAGAGATTTTTTTGGTAGATGGATTGAGAAATTTAAAAGTGATTTAAAAGTTGTTTAACAATGCAAAAGCTGCCACAAAAAGGCACCACAGTTATGCAGCTTTATAAGATATCTGCTTTTTTGGTTAGCATGTTGACTGGGAGGGTTTTGAAACTATTTGAAGCTTTTTCATCACATGTTGGTCACCAGATAATTCCTTGATTAAATCATAAATCCACTCACATATAAATTGTGTAAATATGAAAAATGTCTGGTTTTGTGTTCAGTGTAACATTTGCAGTTCATTGGGTTCATTTTGTGGCTGATTTTCATTGGTGGTTGTGAGAGCAGAAAGGCGGGGCTGAAATAAACAGGAAGTTGTGCTCACTGGCATAAGCTGTTGTTAGGTCAAAGAAACCCTCGCTGGGTTCTCCTCAGTTTGTTTGCAACCCCCAAACGTTTCCTTAACTTGTATTGATGTTTCTCTATCTGAGCTTCTTGTTTTACCTTTGAAACATGTTTTGGCTTGTCAAGCCAACCCTGTGTCTTCTGGTTCCATCTGTTCTAAACATCAAGTGATAGAGAGAGATAGAGGAAGAGCAGGAGAGAGAGCTGGCATGCATGAGTGCACTGCGGAACAGTACAGGCTGTTTTCTCAGCTGTTGTGCTCTTATAACCTTTTCTCAGCTGTTCTGTACAACTGTGTGTTGTACACTCCTGTCTGTCACAGCATGAGGTTAGAACCTGAGGTTATGTCTGTCTGTCTGTCTGTCATTATCTAACCTTTTTGCTGCATCACTCTTCCTGAAACATTTTGTTCTGAACAAACATAAAAGATCTCTCTCTCTAAAATAAAATAATCTCTCTGTCTCTTTTCTCTTCTCTCTCTCTCTCTCTGTGCATTCTCAGCAGTTTATGGATCAGCTGCAATAAGCGAACACTTGAGAGCTTGTGTTTTCTACAACACATCCCTAATATCTGTCCTGTTAACTGACTCAGCTCTCTGTGTTAATGGCTGGACTCCCCTAAACCCCCCCCTCCCCACACACACACACAAACACACACACCAGCCGCCTCCCTGATTCAGTGTCTGACCTCAATCCCTCATCTGTCCATCTCTGCTGCTCCTTTCATCTCTCTCTTCTTCTATCTGTTATTCCAGTTCTCTGTGGAAAGTCTTTATCTCTCGAGTTTTTTCTGACACAACCTAAAAACAGTCAAAGGTCACCAGGTCCAGATATTTCCCACCAAACACCGCAGTGAAAAAATAAATCACCTTATTAGTGTTTTTATAATTTTCCAGTAAAAATATCTGGAGGTGAAAATCTATTTAAATTGTGTAAAATAAACACTCTTGTTTACAGAGAGTAGATACCATGAATTTCTTTTTGTTACCCCATCCAGTTTTAGCATAAAACTAATTACATTTAAGATGAAAATGAAAACTTTGACAATGGGGAAAAACTGATCTCTGAGTTTCTCTGATCTTTTCTGTCTCTTCTCATATATTTTAAGGGAAACATCCAAGACAAAGTTTACAATTACATGAAACAATTGAAAACACAATTAGGCTATAAAAGCTTTAAATTTCCTTTGGAATATCATGTTTCGCCATTATGCGTTTCGCCATCTCTCTCTTTCTCTCTCTCTGTTTCTCTCTTCCTCTCTCTGCCTTTGTATCTGTCTCACTCTGTCTCTCTCTTCCTCTCTCTATCTGTCTGTCTCACTCTGTCTCTCTCTTCCTCTCTCCCTTATGCATTTTCCCCCATTTGCGCTTTCAATCTATTTGCAACCACTCCTGCAGGATGTTGAGTCACATGCAGAAGGGAAAGCAGATTGTGATGTCAGAGAGTTTGAGAAGACGACATCACTGGGAAACTGTTTTTATCACATGCATTTCTTTTCAGTCAAACTGGTGCATGTTTTGAAGGTCATTTTGACATAATTCAGGCTGAAGCTGAAATGGGAATGTTTTTATTTTAACCAAACAACTGCGTCAGGGTACAAATAATGATAAAGATTAGTGATGCTGCATGACTACAGGTAGTTATCCTCTGGTAACCCCGCTAACAATTTTATGTTGTAAGAACGTTCCCCTAACATTTTCATTAAATAACAAAAATGTTATTTATTTTGAAGGTTTTAGGAATGTTCACAACAGCATTTTTAGTTGCATTAACATTAACACTTAATTCAAACCTTTTTTAAACTTGGTAACTTTTTTCAAGCATTTTATCTCTCAGTTTTTGATGTCAGGATCTGTCCGGCCTCTTCCAGCTCTGACCAGCTGTTATTTCACTTCTCTGTTCTTACTTCCTGTGTTCAGTGTCTGTCTCTGGTGTTAGCATGCATAGCTAAAGCCCTTTATCTCCCTGAACTGCATTAGCAATGACTCACTGTCTTTCCTCACTGAGCTAGAATAAGGAATCGACAGCTTTCTGAGGTCACATGTTTCACAATCAGGGATGAATAATCAGCAAACTCATAATGATGATGAATGACATCTTCATTTAAATCTTTATTGATTTGTTTTTCCATACATTTTTATTTTATTGCCTGAGATGTTAGCAATGAGATCCAGGGTTTATGTTAGTATTTTTCACCAACAGGAAACAATCTCAGAACATTGGCTAACATTCTCTAAAAGTTCTCTCAAAGTTCTTAACAATTATCTTGTAATGTTAGTAGAACGTTTTTAATGTTATATAGGAAATATCATTTTTAAGTTGTTAGTGGAAACATTACATAATTAAAGAAAAGTTGAAATAGCAATGAAACGATCAAGCAATAACGTTAATACAATGTCTAAAAAATTAATATTCGGAACATTTCTAGAACTGTCTCAACATTTTTAGGTATATACTAATACCACATTCTTACAATATTATAATCTTCTCTCCAATATTGCTTTCTAGCACACACAGATGAAACTATAAAACATGTCATTCGCTGTATAAATAAAATGAGGTGGGTGTTTTAAAGATCGTTTGTTGTTTCTTTGTGTTGGAGATCATGCGGATAATCTGGAGAACACAGTGTTGTTGAATCGTCTCTGTACGTTCTGTTACTGAGCTCTATGAAAGAGCCATTACTCTCTCTCTCTCTGCCCGTCTGACGCTCATCATGAGCTGTGTGTTGCTGCTGGCTCTCATCCACACTCCATTAGCCGAAGCTGTCCTTCCACCGACTCTTCAGCCGCGGGCGCTGAGCTGCCTGAATGTGTGAGTTACTGTGTGCCGTCCGGGATGTCTGAGCTCTGAGGTGACCTTTGCTCTAATTAGAAGCAGTGAATGACGACTGGAGAAGCTTCCTTCATTTCTGTAGGCAACAGGTTCTGAATCGTGAGGAAGTTAGTGAGAAGTTCTGAGAATTCTTGGAAAATCTCGGTGTTGATGTTCTGAGTCTGAGAGGAAAACGTAACGAGGGGGGGGCGTCAGCTGTCAACTGATGTAATGTAAATGTGAGGGTTTGGAAATGTAGAAAATGGAAAATATTTCAACATATGAAATGAGAAACCGACATTGCAGGGTTGTGATTTAAGAGTCTCTCACGGTCTCTTTCTCAATTTCAAAGTTCTGTAACAAAACATGAGTTAGGCATTAGCTGATCTAAAACAAGCTGAAGTAAATAAACAAATACTTCAAATAAAAAGCAAAAGATTTGAAATGGATTAAAGAAAAATTTGTGCTGTGTTGAGCATTATACATGCTTGCACTCTGATTGTCTGCTGTTAAATCTTTTGTGTTGAGTGTCTTTGTGGCTTCTGACAGTTGTTTACTCTGACAGTAGGAACAGCGTGTGCTGAAGGGAAACAGTGTTATGCAAGCCGAGTCCCTCACTAAAAATATTCCCAGCATGCAGCTGCCTTCACAAACGATGCCCCTCAACCTACATGTTGCTCCAACCAAAGAATATTACTGTTACCCTGATGTTATGTTTATTTTCATACCCCGCTCAGTATCTGATATGTGTTTTGATATGTACTTTTGTTTGTGATACGTTTTGTTCAAAATATAGATCAATATTTTGTTTTTATACACAATGGGCACAAGCTTGGCTCCTATTTTTGATTATGAATCTTAAATTTTGTGCAATCAATGTTAAAGTTATGGATTTAAATTCGTAGACACATAAACGACTAAACTGAGTTAGCTTTAGGTTGTAAGAAAATCAAAGTTAACAACTTATGATGTTTATGATATATAATGTTAAAACAGTTTAACTAATGCTACTGCAAGGACGTTTTGGATAACGTTGAGAGAACCTTTAGAGAACGTTAGCCAGCATTCTAAGATTGTTAGCTAGGATAGCTTGATGCAGTTGACAAAATAATACATGGCTCCATCTTCTCGTTTTTTTAAGCTTCCCAACATGTTTGGTGACCTTCGTTCGACTTTTATTGCGCTCATGATTGGCTCGTACGCATCATCTGCTGTCACCTTCCCAGGAATAAAGGTAAGGATGAGTTCCAGGTTGGACTTATGTTTTAGGCTGATCTTAAATTGGTGATAATGGTGACTGTTGTTCTGTCAGGTGATCTATGACCTGGGTGTTGCCTTTATCACAATCCTGCTGGTGTGGGCTGGCTGTGCCGGGCTGGTCTTCATCAACTGCTTCTTCAACTGGCCACTCGAACCCTTTCCAGGACCTGAGGACATGGATTACACGTATGTCATTCTGGCTAGATCTGTTTAAAGAAATCTGGCTAAAAACATTCCCATTAAGAAACAGAAACATAAAAAAATCTATTTTGAAATTTTTAGCATCCATTTTTCAGATGTTGTCTACTGTATTAAAATTATTGTTGGTCATAAGAGACAAAATCAACATTAAAATTCTGTAGCATTTTTAAAACTAACAGCTTCCGACTAACATTATGGATATAAATAATATGTAATGGTAAAAAAAATCTAAGAATGTTAATGCAAGAACTGCACATTTTTGTAAATTTTGAGGGAACATTTGAAGAATCTTTGAGCCAACATTGTGAGAAGCTTGTTAGCTTGTTGTAGAAGCCCTGTCAGCTTGCTGGTTAAACTCTTCATATTGGAAGAAGAATATGGTTTTATTATGATGCCCTGACAGATGTCTGTCTGTCTGTCTCGCTTTGTTTCTCCAACAGTGTGAAGATCAAGTTCAGCTGGCTGGGCTTTGACCATAAGATCACAGGGAAACAGTTCTACAGGCAGGTGACCACAGTGGGCCGGAGGTTGAGCGTGGGCAATTCCATGAAAACTCAACCCAAACAGCTGGCCACCCAGGAGGGCAATAAACTCTGTCTTTCCACCCTTGATCTGGAGGTCCAATGCAAACCAGAAGAGGAGTGTGAGTGTCTTTCATTTTCATTTAAATTCTGAGCAAAATCAGATTCAATATAAATACAAGGTGCATTAAAAATCATGCAGTAACTTTGTAAAACATCATTTTGAAAACCAGAAGTCATGATTGCAACGCCAGGGTAATGAGTTCGAATCCCAGGAAATGCGTCAGCTGGTAAAATGTATGTTTGGTTTAGATAAAAGCTTCTGCGTAATGCAAACAGATTTACTGTACAGCATTTTTAGTAAATAATTCATCCAAAGCTGGAGGGTTTTGAAGACGGTGACCTGATGATGATGCTCTGCTCTGTTTATTATCCATTAAACTTTTATTCTGTATGTGGGATCAGATACAGAAGTAGTTAGGAATGTTAGGAAAACTGAAAAGAAGTGAAAACTGAAGTTCTTCAGATATTTGTAGAGTTTCCGTCTATGCTGTGAGTTTCAAAGTAATTTAAACCCTGTAAATAGCCTGAAGGAAACAGGTTTTTTAGGTTTGAAAAATGGGGAAAATGTTATGACATAAAACAAAGAGGAAAGATGTATTCTATTTGGTTTACTGGTAAACTCTTTGTTAGGTCAAATGTTTCCTTGTTTCTATTTGAAATACAGAAGATGAACTTTGGAACGTTCTCAGGTCGCACTGTAAAAATATGAAAATATGATAAAACATTTTCATAACATTGAGGGAACTTGTAGAATATTAACCAACGTTCTGAGAATGTTTCTTTTTAGCTGGGTCCCAGGTTCTGAGGTCTGGAGGTATTTGGGTCCAATACAGGCTGATGTGTCCATTCCTGCCCTCAGTACAAACTCACACATGCTGTTTGCTCTTTACTAACCTAAATCTGTGCTGAGCAATTATTCCAAATTCAACTCAAACTTGTCAGAATAATACAAATAGGTCCTCGCTCCCCACCGGCCCATTTTAGGGTTCTGTAACCCTCAGCAGGTGGTCTGATCCGTGTCTTTTGTAATAAACGGACCGTGCAATTGATTCCGACTGTGTTCCTAAAAGACCCACGGCACTGACAGACATCCACGGATGAAACCGTAAGGGGCAAATGAGGTGGGCTTCGAAGGGGGCGGATAACACAGAGGGGCAGCTATGGAGACACAGCTGGAGGTGAAGCTGTGTGTTGTGGGAGGTCAGAAAATGTGTGTGTGTGTGAATGCGTGTGTGTGTGTGTGAATATCAGGTGCAATGAGGTCAGATTCCTAAAACACCAGGTAATAAACAGAGAGCACAGCTGTGACGGGCACCATAAACGCCTTTCCAGTGCTGGTTGGTGGACGAGTGTGTATTTACAGCACCAGAATTAGAGGATCATTAACAAATCCAGACCCCCAGGCCTCTGAGGTACTATGCCAAGCGTTGACTCGTTGCCTGGCCATCCAGGCATGTGCAGAATTATTTTCCATTTGAACTGGACCCTGAAGTTAAGTGTCATTGCCCTAATTTTAGGGTGTGGGTTCCTCTTGCTTAGAAGTGCTCAGTAATTTTCCATGGAAGATGTTTTTGGAAATCTGCTTCAGTACCATCCAGTGTTGGTCCTCACGCTCACACAATAACAAAAACAGTTTTAAAATGTAATTAAGAAGCTAACTAAGTTCTGCCCATATGACAAACCCTGTTTAATGAAGGTGTTGTTTGTGTTTCTGCAGCCCAGTCCTTCATGAAAAGTATCTTCAGCCCCATTTTTATGCTCAGCCTCATCACAATGTGCGTGACTCAGCTCAGACTCATCTTCTACATGGGAGCCATGAACAATATCCTGGAGTCCCTGGCTGATGGAGACCTGAACAAAGGTGTGTTCAGATGCCTGATGTTCGGTACATGTGCGCGTGTGGTTTACACGTTTGTTGCAAATAAATGCTGCCATACAGGAACTCTGAGGCTAATAGCTTAATACACTAAGCTTGTGTTGATGCTGATGGTCAACTGTAGAATTCCTCTGACTGCTTCTCTCRGTTATTCTCGATGATGTAACGCGCAGTGATTGGCTGGCTGGCTTTCTCATTCATCTCTGCATTTACTCTGATGGTTGTGTTGCTAATTCTTTGTCTGTTTCCTGTTCTCTGTCTATTTCTCTTGCTGCTTGGTGTCTTATTTTAGTGGAGAGGATGGAAATGGGTAAGACTGAAGGCAAAATGAAGCACATTCTCATCCCACCCCCAACTGCCCCCCCCTCCTCATTTCCACCTTCATCTGACATTGATTCCTGTTGTCGTATAAAAGCATGAGCCGAGCATTAGGTGCTTATCAAGCTAACAATTTTAGATAGTAAGAATGTTTCCATAATGTTTCCATTACATAACAAAAATGTTATTTTATTGTTTTAGTAGCATTAAAACATCCAGTTTTCTTCATGTTCTATTAACATTATTTGTTAAAATGTTGGTTATAACAGAAACATTTTTTATTTAATGTTTTTGGTGTATAGAAACATTATTTCTTCATTTAATCATTTTAAAACTTTCTTACTAGCAACTTAGTAAAACATTACAGTAAATGTTTTGAAGTATGATGTATACATTTAAAAACACTCTACTAACATCACTGCAAATATGTGTTAATAAATTGAAGAGAACGTTCAGAGAACGTTTCCTGTTAGCTGGGTAGGGATTGCTGTGATGCATCAATACCTCATATCCATCTAATAATTCACCTGTCCACCTGTTCTGCCCAAAAACATGTCAAAACGATGTTGAAACTTCATTTCTCTTCTAGTGAGCACGTACACATCTATCTTCGGGGTCCTGCAGTTGCTGTGTCTCCTAACAGCCCCTGTGATTGGCTACATCATGGACTGGAGACTCAAAGAGTGCGAGGAGGAAAATGAGAAACAAGTGCCGGGGTGAGTTTAATCTGCAGCTTTCTGACACCTAATGCATCATTTTGACGCTTATCTCCAAACACTCCGCCCTGTAATTGTTATTTCACCATGAGCGTGATGCGGAATTGCGCTTGTGATTCATTCTTTAGGGATCAGCCAAAGAAACGAGACAAACAGATACAGAAGATCAGCAATGCCACCCGCGCATTCGTCTTCACTAACTTGCTGCTGGTCGGCTTTGGGGTGACGTGTTTGGTGCCTAACCTCCCTCTACAGGTAATGGACAACGTATGCGTCCGCATTGCTGTCAGTGTCCGCAGAACTGTGTTCTGCCCAATGCGAGAGAAAGTGGTGCATAGGTGCTCACATGTTACTGCAGAGAATGCGATGGGAATTTCAAGAGCGCTGCAGTGGCGCAGCAGTGCCCCACTGTGGCGGCCCTGAACACAAACTTATTTCAAAGCCAGTGTCAACCACATGACAGCTATTCATTATTTATTCATTAGAAAGAGCATCTAGTTTCAAAACAGCATGTCGTGCCTCAGTAAAAATGTTGTGTTTACCTCCTAGATTTTGTCGTTTGTGTTGCACACCATTGTGAGGGGCTTCATCCACTCTGCGGTTGGGGGTCTGTACGCTGCAGTGTGAGTGTCAATACTCCGTTTCGGAGGTTAATAATCATTTTTGGGTTTTTAAAGCAACGTTAAAGGAACGTGCTTTGTTTTCTGCATGCAGGTACCCTTCCTCTCAGTTTGGCAGTCTGACAGGAATGCAGTCTCTTATTAGCGCACTGTTCGCATTACTGCAGCAGCCACTGTTCATGGCCATGATGGGACCACTGGGGGGGGATCCACTCTGGGTGAGCACACACAAAACACTCACACACACACACTTAAACTCACACACACAAAACACATACTTGAACACTTAAACTCACACACACACAAAACACACACTCAAACACACACACATATATACACACTCTCAAACTCACACACAAAACACAGAGATCCACTGTTGGTGAGCACACACACTAACACACACTCAAACTTACACACACACATACACACACACAAAACACAGAGATCCACTCTGGGTAAGCACACACACTGACACACAAAACACACACTCAAACACTCAAACTTGCACACAACACACATGGTCAGTTTTGCTATAGTTTAAAGAGGTGCATTTAAAAAAAGTGTGTCATTATCTGTTTCAACATAGCATGACTTTGTTTTCTTTGTGGGACATAAAATGAGGCATATTTTGCATTCATGTAGCCCTAAAATCTATTCACATAATGCCCTATATTTCAAATCGCTTAAAGTGATTTGCTACCTTTGTGTGAGGAAAATAACAGACAACTGTGTTCTTTTGTGTTCAGTGTAAAAAAGAAAATCAATTTTGGAACATATTGCTGCAAAATACATTTATTTTTTGGATGAGCTATCCATTTAACGCAAACCACCGTAAGCAGTTTCTCACACATCCCGTGTGTGTCTGTCTGTGCAGGTGAACGTTGGGTTACTGGTGTTGAGCGCGCTAGGTTTCTGCCTGCCCAGCTATCTCCTGTGCTACGGCAGGCAGCTGCGCAGAGAGAAGCGGGAACGCGAGGAAGATCCCAAGATCTACGTCCAGATCAACAACGGCACCAACCCAGAAGCCTTCGTGTGACTCTGACGCAGATGCCTGACAGTGCAGGAGGACGGAGGGAAAAGGGTGGAAAGAACTGCAGGTCACTAAAGGGGTGTAAAAATCTCCCTGTTCTCTCCATTTCACAACACCTGCACTCAGGCACCGATGCGTTAAACACATAAACACACACGACAGGCACAATTACAGCCAAAGCAACCGAGAGTGTTTCACAATGTGCCACAAATACACACGTTTACATTGACACTTCCTAAAAGTGATTGAACAGACACTGTGAAGGTGTTAGTTGCCATGACCCCGGCTTACATGATCTTTGTTGTAACACGTTCAACACACTATTCAAAACATGAAACAGACAAGACAATATCTGGAATTGTCTTTGTTTAGGTATTTTTTTATTACAATTTTACACCTTGGCTTTACGAAAGAGAAAGCAGTAGTCAGTGAAGTTCTCTCAGGTTTGAGGTCTGACTAAAACTGAAGCTTGGGTCTTCATCACCAGAGTATCACACGTGTGTCGCTAGTGTTCTGCTTTATTGTTAGTGTTCAAACTTACTTCAGACTCTTCAGACACTTTTTTTATTGTTGGTGATTGATTTCACATCTAAGACGGACTGAATCAGTGTGAAGACCTTATTTCTGTTCCTGAAATGCAAGCTGTCTTTTGTTTTCATCGTTTTGTTCGTCTGTCAGACAAACTCAACACAAAACGGTCCAGAATATTCCATCCCACCTACATCTGATAAGCATCTGACATCAGTGATTGAAGCCACCTCAAAACAAAAAGACTTTGTCTTGTTTTAAGTGTTCAGGCCTAAGTTATTGGTGCCCAGGACAAAGCCTTTTTAACGGACCACCCTTCCTGGGGCCAATGGGTAGGGCATACCATAAAAAGCCCCTCCCTCTCCCATGACGGCCCTATATATGTGCAATGTACAATTAGAGACTGTGGCTGCCATTGCCTCCCAGTCAACATAGATTAGATGGATAGATGTGACAGCAAACAGATTCTAAATAATCTTAATCTCATACATACCAGCATGGACAGCATGGCATGAACCAGCAGTCGTTTTTAAACTGGGCTGACTTTAAAGGACTTTCTGACCACTGCATCTGAGTCTAACGTAATCGAAACAATTGTACACAATGAGATTTCTGCTTTGCTTTGCTTTGGCATGCAGCATTTGATAAAGTTTGTCAAAGAGAGAGAGAAATCAAACATGTCAGTCCATTCAGACGGTTGTAGATTAGAATTACAAACAGCGTGTTTAGAGATAAGATTCAGATGTAAACCACAGAAACGACACTTCACCAGCAATACTGTTGTACACGGAACCCACCACCCGTCTGAAGGTGTTTCCTGTACAACTAACCAATATATTACTACTGGCTGGCCTTCACTTTGTTAGCGCAAAACGGTGTGTGTGACTTGCTTTGTTTTGATTCCAACAATTATTCAGGGTGTTTCGCTTTAAGTAAAGTAATAATTAAAGTAATTATTACTTAAAGTAATAATTCACGGTTGATTTATTTACCTGCAGTGTGATTCCCTCAAGCTTTGCTCAGTATTGAGGAGACAATGACACAAAATACTCTTGGGTAGAAGTTTAGGGTAAAGGGTAAAGATATTGTTATATGTTGCACTACAGTAAACATGGTTTTACAATCACACAGGTGCTTGTGTTCGCCATTATAAAGTATCTACGTCCAGTTTCAGCCTCATGAAAACAGTATGTTAGCCATACAATGTTATCAGCATACCATACAATATAACACGATTGTTGCGTATGTTCATAAATGTTCAGACATACAGGAGATATTTTAACTAAGGTGCTAAAACAGAACAAGAACGTTTATCTGTGTTCTAAGCAGTGGCTGTTAAGTTCTTACCATACAGAACTTAAATTTAATTCATGATAAGAAAAAGGGAGATTTTGAGGGATGCTTGATCACAATCTAGTTGGAGGGTCCATGTTGTTGTAGCTAATGTATTTGTAGGGCAGTGTTGGGTAGATCACAACCAATTCTCAGCAACAGACTTTTGGAAGTTGTTTTAATAACTTTTTCCCTCACTTTTAAGTAACCTTGGGGAACCTTGAAAGATCATTATGGCAGGTTTAAATCTGGTCTGTTACATATAGTATCTTTACCATAAATATCTTCACAAATATGCTCAAACACACAGGTGCTTTTGTCTGCATCAAAAGAATGGGTCAGAACCGCCCAACGCCATCCACTTGTTGTCCGTCACAGTGAATATTTCATTAGGGTTGAATGTAGACCTGTCGTAGTTGGACTGCATTGGCCCAAATATGCGTATATAAACCACTCAAATGCAGTACTGTACTAAACATAATGAATGTGAGAGTTAAACCATGTGCTCTCAGAACGAAAGACGTAGCACTTTTTCTCACTGCCATAATCTTCAGTTCTCTTTTCTTATTACAGTTAAAATCATGATTTTTGGTTTTATATGTTGGTTTATTTTGGCCAATTGTATGTTTGTGATTAAACAGCGAGAGGACAGGGCTCTGTTGAAATATGGGAAACTCTGAAAAAACACAGATGTGTTCTCACTGTATTGTATTGTGTCTCTTACCGCATAGCGTTATGTACGATTTTGTTGATTTTTCTTCTTTGTAGTATTTACTTGTTGTGTGTACATTGTTTATCTTTTCCTTTTTCATGGGTGTTTATATACTGTATTCCGCTTTCGTTACTTTTATCACTATATAACAACTGATGATTTTTTTAATTTGTCCCAATGTCAACAATATCAAATATGTGAAATGAATAAAATCAAATTAATTTGTCTTGCTTTTGTTTATGCATTTTGGCTGATGTTAAAATAACATGATCAGAGTTTTCCTTACTTCTGGAAAACCTCATTTCTGGTGGCAAAACGCTTCCTGCTTGCAACAGCAAACCTTTAACAGGGATGTTAGTAAATGACACAGCAGTACTGTGACTTTATTTTAGGACGACGTTTGGACATGGAAAAAACGCATTATTCCCAAGATAAAATGAATGTTAAATGCTGAACCCAATTTAACCAGATGGAAAAAGGGGACTGACTGGAAAAGCCGGTTTGATTTCAGGTTTAAACTGAAAACTCCCCACACCCTTTACAACCCAAAGTCGAGGTCCCGTGCTAAATTTAAACCAGAGGAACAAGATCAACCTTTTTACGTTGTTAAAGCCATCAGGCCAACAGGTTTATTTCATCCATGTCTCAGTTTCTGCAGGCAAATATCAGGACAGGGCGTGGCGCCAAAAACAAGCGCGCTATGTGTCGCTCTCGACCAATCAGATGCGCTCAAGTCGCGGTTGCCATGCCAGTGGGTGTGGTTGCCGTGACGACGCGGCGCTCCCGTGGACATTTTTCAGGAAATGGATTTAAAGAAATGAGAAATCCGGGAACCTGAACGAGTCACAGGGAGGATCGGAGGAGTAAAAGTCACCCGTGAAGGCTGGACACCCGGAGACAACATGTTAATAAAGGAATTGTGAGTAACGCGAGTTTTTAAACGTCAAATAAGCGAAACGGGGGACAGTGACTTCGGAGCGGCTGTTTGCTCGCAAAGGGGATTTGCGTCACTTTCATTCACGGTTTCTGAATTAATGACGTTTTCCCGTCATTTTTTTCGTCATTCGTCCGCGGCGAATGTGTTTACGAAACTGTTTGAGGCGTTTAAGTTTTATAAGGCGTCTTAAGTCCTTGTTCCTGTAACTTTATAGTCGTTGGTTGGCGATAGCATTGGTTGCTTGGGAAAACTTGCAAAATGCTGCATAACTTTATATTTGTTGTTGGAAACTTCAGTCCGGCAGGTAAGTGAGTGTGATCGTCACGTGCTGCGGTTCGCCGTCACGCGTCATAGCGCGGCGGGTTACGCGTCACGCGTCACGTCTTCGCTTCCAGACTAAAAGACTAAATACAGACCTTTTAAAACCCACTTCATTTCCATTAGAAACCCTCTTACCATTTTGTCAAACGTCAAAAACAACGATGCACCGCGTTAATAATGCCTCGCGTAGTAAACGTCAGCGTGACGTCATTGTGATGACGCGGCATGACGCTACGGTGCGATTTGTAAACGGAATAAATTGTACAGACGTAAATAATGAGCGAACGCCGACAAAAATCACCCTAAAATGAAATTGGTGCGTTTGGGTCTCATGTTAAGATGTAAGAAAATAAACAAGAGTTTGCTGGCTGAGCAAGAGGAGGTCAAAGGTCACTCATTTTGTGACGTTTTTTCCTTTCTTTTTTCCAGCCGGATCGTCCTGCCCATCTCTGTTGAGGAGGTATGTGCTGTTTTTATTGTTGCTCTTTTTTTTAAACAATGTCATGTCTTCCTTTCATTCTTTCTTTCAGTCTTGCACTTGCCACCTTCATATAGTTTTAAACAGTCTTTGACACAAGTGCAGAATAGTTTCTGTAACTCAAGTTTTCCAGGCTCCACCCATTTTTATTTCTTCTAATGGGCAGGGCTGTTTATTACATAAAATGCTGCCTTGAAACAAAGACCTGAGGTTTTTGGAAAGCTTGTTTTGCGTCACTGCATGTCTGTATAATAGCAGTTGCTGGCATAACAACTAACTGCAATCCGAGACGGAGCTTATCAAACTTTATCAAGTTCACCATCTCTGCTCCAGTTTACCAAGAAAAGGTTCAAATATATTTAGCTTCATCATCTGAGACTCTCGGTTCTTGTATTTGTTGATACTGCCGAATGTGTCCTGGATACTTCGGTGCATGTCACCATCTTGTTGCATTTGTGTGGCTCAAAGCACAAATGCAAATCTATTCAATTCTTGTGTTTAGACAGGAGTGCAAACACACGCAGGTTTAGCACGGGTAGTTGCGTTTACCTGCATTAACACATGCGATACTACATGTGGTCTACGAGACCGGCTGAAACAGGAACCACACAGAGGTTCCTGTTGTTTGGTGGAAGTGGGTTTTGTAGACATAGTACCCAGTGCAGGTATAGATTGGTCTCTGTCAGACTCATTTCTGTCTGTTGCTTTTATGGATGTTATTGTTTTAATGAGTAGAAGCTGTAAAAATGCTACTAATTTATTTATTAAAATTAAATTTGTTTTCCCCACTCACTATTTTTATATGCTAATATAGTTCTTATGAACTTAAGTGCAGAAAACTAAGTGTATTATACAATTAGCTAAAAACTGTGTTTTATTGGTTTAAAAAACAACCATGTCTTTGCCAATTAAGTAATTAGGCAAGACCTTCATTTATCAGCATTTATACAGAGTTTTCTTGTGTCGTCTTGTGTTTATACTGTCACTAAATATTTTCAGGGCAGCTCTGGGTCTGTCGTTCAGCGGCCGGATATCTGACTTGTGTGTTTTATTTAGAACCTTTTAAGTTCTGTCAGGTCATGGTTGTCTTACAGTTAGAGTCCATCATGTGTCTCCAGAACCATCAGACTTGGGCTCGGTTTCTCTTTCACTTTTATTATCTGATTATAGGGGTTGAGTTGCATACAGCAATTTCTCTGTAATTATGGCTGTTTGTTTATGGCAAGTCTGTATATGGTTATTTGTCTATGTTGCGTTTTAATCTTTAATCCAGTGATTTTCCTCAGATGGTTGCCAAAGCAATGACGTAACACATACACACAGTTTAAGTTTAACACATCACGTGTTTGTTTCGATGTCATGCCTCATGTTTGCATACCGCCACAACGTTGCTGTTTTTCCTCCGCAGTATCAGGTGGGCCAGCTGTACTCCGTGGCAGAGGCCAGTAAGAATGAAACGGGGGGTGGAGAAGGGGTGGAAGTCTTAAAAAATGAGCCCTATGAGAAGGATGGAGAGAAAGGACAATACACGCACAAGGTCTACCACTTGCAAAGGTTTGTTTTGATGATTTCGCTTTACTGTAATATATTTGCATTACTCTTTAATACTGCATAATTCAGTAGTAAATGTAGGTATTTAATCCAATACCACCTAATACCTAAACTAATACCACCCTTATGAAAATGAACCCTGCTTTTACCACAATTGTTGGTTACTATAGGTACATCATGGTAACCACAAACTGATTTTACTGCAGCAACCAAAGTTTAACCATCGTATTTGTTAGTGTGGTTAAGTTGTAGTAAAACCACGGTTACCACACTTGTACTATAATAAAGCTATCGTTCATCACATGGTCGCTTATGCATCATCATGATTCAGAAAAGCTGGTCATGATTAAGTTTGTTTCCCGCCCCTCACTGAAGAATTATTCATGATCAAAGTTCTTCCTGGATTTGGGGTTGATGTCACTGTTTGTTTTTGCAGTAAAGTCCCGTCTTTCGTACGTTTGCTGGCACCATCATCTGCTCTCAGCATCCATGAGAAAGCCTGGAACGCTTATCCCTACTGCCGCACAGGTACCACACACAACATCAATGTATATCCCAATCCTTATATTACATTCCAAACTCCTAACTGTGTTTTTTTTCCATTCCTCATTCCAGTTCTTACGGTGAGTCCCGTGTTTCATTACCACAGATTAATGCTGCAATTCATAACTTTTTCTGGGGGGTTAATAAATAGAAGTTAATTTAAAGTGAATAAAAATAAAAGTTATTGAGTAACAACATAGATCAATGTTTAAACAGTCTCCTTATCTGACCCTGATTGAAAATGGTTAGTTAATAATAATGATTTATCATTTGAGCTGTCAGGTCCGAATTTAGATCAGGTCAGTTTGGATTTTGAGTTAAACATACATACATTTTGTAAAGTTACATGCAATTTCACATATAAAACAGAGATGGCGTTCAAGAGTCAAAAGTTACAAATTGCAGCTTTAACAAATATTAGCAAATATTATTTTTCACAAATACTGTAAGTGAAAAATGAACATTTGTGGTACGGCTTCTCTCTGTAGAACGAGTACATGAAGGACAATTTTCTGATCATGATCGAGACGTGGCACAAGCCTGACCTCGGTGAACAGGAGAATGTGAGTAACCACCAGAAATAATCGTAGCAATGTTTGACAATAACTATGATGTGCTACACAACACTGAGACCAGTCTGATGGACAAGAACCTAAAAAATGCTAAAGAACCCATAATAATCTGTCCTTTCTGTTTGGTTTGCTTTCTTCTGAAGGTCCATAAGCTTGATGCAGAACAATGGAAGAAGGTGGAGGTGATACACATCGACATAGCCGACAGATCTCAGGTGGACACCAAAGTAAGCAGAGCTTTAACTTTAGATACTTTTGAGCTTTAAAATCAGATTTTTCTGAGACCCACCAAACATCTCATGAACTTCCCAACAGGACTACAAAGCAGAAGAAGATCCAGCCACATTTAAATCAGAGAAGACTGGAAGAGGGCCATTAGGGCCTGACTGGAAGGTATGTTGCATTGACTAGGTTTATGAGTTCATTGAAGTCACAGTTGATGTTTGTTCCTGTGCGTTGCAGAAAGAACTTCCTCGCAAGACGGACTGTCCTCATATGTGTGCTTATAAACTAGTCACCGTCAAATTCAAGTGGTTCGGCTTGCAGAATAAAGTGGAGGGTTTTATCCAGAAGGTATGAAGCTGAAAGACCTTGTGCCGTGAACAGATTGCTCACGATTATAGCACAGAGGTGCGGTTTACAAAGATAAACTGCTAGCGTTTGTTAATGTACTGGAAGGGTGTGGCATTTGCTTAGTGACTGTTTGACTCATTAAATGTTTGTTTTGTTTTGGTAGCAAGAGAAGCGTCTGTTCACCAACTTCCACAGGCAGCTGTTCTGCTGGATAGACAAATGGATCAATCTGACGATGGATGACATTCGACGAATGGAGGACGAGACCCAGAGAGAACTGGATAACGTGAGTTCTGTTTAAAACGTTCTGTCTGTAGTTACATACAGCATCATCCTCAGTGAGTTTACCTCAGTTATGTCACATACCTCATTTACCTCAGTTACATACCTCACTTTCCTCAGTTATGTGTAAGTTAAATAAAAATATTTTTTAAAACAAGTTATATAAAAACTCTAAGGCACATGTTGTTTATGTTATTTGTTCAGACAGCAACACATGTCAATCATCCTTATTTATAAAATATGAGCGTAAAAATGTAAAGTGTAGAAATTAATTCTGCTCGTCCACCACAAAAGGGGCCCAATACTGTCCAGTGAACCGTCCAAACGTTCTACGATGGTTTAACATGACAGTTTCCTTCCACAATTTTGCACCTGGAAGTAAAGCGTAAATTAGTCGTGATAATTATTAAAGCAGTTAATGAACCGTGTGATCAGATTAAAGATGTCAGACAGGCCAGTCTGTGAGATGTTTCTGTTTTATAACATTAAAAAATGTAAAGAAAAGTAAAAAATGGTTTGTTTTGAATTGCTGATAGATGCGAGAGAAGGATCCAGTGAAAGGGATGACGGCTGCGGATGAGTGAGGTGTCGTGGACGGGACTGTAAGTGTCTTAATCAGCTTTAATATCCGGTGTAAAACTGTTAAGAAACATGTGGGAACATGAATGTCCTGTCAGATGTCTAACCACATCTTGGAATTCTTGAGTTTTTTGGAATATATGCTGGAAATTCTGTCATAGTTGTAAACTGTTATCTTTGCGGTGTCTTAACTTTTCTCTTTTTTTGTATGTTTAGATGTTGTCCAAACAGCAGCGGTTTGGCCATGTCCTAGTATTGGAGAGAAGCTCTGCAGTCTGATTGGCTGCTGTCTCTCCTCAAGCTCCACTCCAGTATATTTCTCCTTTTCCAAATTTGTGTCTGACAACACAGTTAAAATTCATCCAGCGGTTTTTAAACTTCGTCTAGAGACGTTTCTTACACTAATAAATAATGACACATCCACTGTTTTCTTCATGTCCAACAGCTTTTTTTTGTTTCCCAGAAAACACCACTTTGCTGGTTTTCCATGGGTTGGTATTTTTTGTTTAACCAGTTGACCGACAGCACTTATGTTTTTGTTATTTTCTCCACCTGTATCACCATGTTTACATGTTTTTAGCAGATGTTAACACATCCGTACCTGATGACGCTGCCTCTGTTACGAGACATGCAAATAATCAAACGTTTATCAAAATAACAACTCAGACCTGTTTCAAATTCTCAGGAATTTTGTATGTTTGCCATTAGGAAGTTTATGTTAAATCAAGTTTTCAATAATGAAAATTATCATTGAAAATTATCCTAGTTTAGTTTATTTTAATCGGTTCCTACAGGGCCTTGATGAGACAATTCATGTTGTTTAATCATAACAATGGAGATTTATGGATTGTATTGTCAGATGGTATTTTGCTGATTTGTTCCCTTTGGAATAAAACGTTTACTTGGTTTGGATGAATGTAATAGTTTCTTAAACATGGTGTGACACAGATGATATTAAAAAGAATTTATATTATGATTGGCAGTTGTGTTGTTGTGCTGATTTTGTAAGTGAAAGTAAAGAAACAATCAGACTTTAGTGGATCTTTGTCCAGTAGAATTTATTATTAAATTTAGGCTGTAAATAATTTCCAATGTTTTCGGTTTATATACACACCATCACCACAGCATCACTCCAGTCTTGTATCAACAGGTATTTATTTTGGTGTTATGTTAACTCGTTAAGGGTAATTTCACGTTATCATAATGTTATACACAGTTTATTTACGCAGAAAAAAAGTAAATGATTGTTCTGTTTGTATTTATCCTCAGCATTTGCCTTCCAGAGCATCAATGAATGAACGTTTCGCACCTTTTCTAATAGCTGCATCCGTGTCGTTTAATTATCCGGTTAAACGTGGGAAACGGAACTCAAACGTGACGATGCTGGGCAGCTTTATTAAAGATAAAAAATGGCTTCATGTGCAACGATTTTCCGCTTTAAAAGGGGATGAAAACGCTCAACAGTGATATGCAAATGCTCTCAACATTGCATAATATCCACATTTACAATAGGTTATATTTTGTTTGGTGATAATCTTTTGGAGAGGTTGTTAAATATCTGTCTAAGATGCAAACCTCAACACAAGACAGACGCTTTATCTCCTCATTATTTAATCTTTTATAAGGAAAACACCTTTAATAAAAAGCAATGCACATAATATAGAGCTTTACAAAACCTTATGCCTTTTGTACTTAATCTAGAAACAATGTTAGATATAGTAAGACCATGACTTTAATGCCGAATGACTTACATACTGATGAAATTAAATATAGCATCACATGAAAAAATACGTAAAATGCACAATTTCAAACAAGTCACAGAAGACAGAAGACAATTAACTTTTTCATTTATTTATTACAAATTTACAGCTTATGAGTCTTTATTACGATTTAAATGGTTTTACTCAGTCATTAATTTCTATCTTTTGTTTTATAAGTAGCCCCTGCTAAACAAATTTCTCCCAACATCAGGTTTCTCATACAAGATCGTGATCCAGTCATTACAAGTATGTATATACAAGCATGACTGCATTACAGAAGTATGTGTTGCTGTGTGTTTGCGTTAGTCTGTTAAAATAAATTCACCGGTGTTTGTATGAGCAGGATGGGTGGGAAGATTATTAGAAAGTTACTCTTTAAACCTGGTTGTTAGAGTTAAATTCTGCAATCGGTCTTGCGGTATTTGGACGTCACACGCCGACCGCAGGTGCCCAGCCGACACACGTGTGTGTGTGTGTGTGGGGGGGGTGTTTGTGTGTGTGCGATGAATGTAGTGCTTATTTAAGAACAGCCAAAGGTCTTTCTCCCAATATAAGGTCATAAAGTAAACTATCATCTAGTTGCCAACATGAAATATTTAGTGAAAAACAAAACAGTTTGGAAAAATATATCAACACTTAATGCATACAATACGCCTCTACTCACCATGTGCTTCTACTGTGGAAGAGAAAGAAGTAATTCACATAATTACTGTTATGAAAGAACCAGCAGACATTTACAGAGTCAGTCAGCAGAGGTGCAAAGGCAATAATCATAGATTTTCAGACAATCTTTTTGACACATTTTTGGGGACAAAAAACATCCAATTCCCCTTATAGAAAAACATTAAAGAAACTGAAAAGCAAGGCAAAACAAATAATGGTTTAAATAAAAAGGCTAGTGGATGGGGTTAGGGGGCGTTGTGGGGGCGGGGCTTAAGGCTCAAAGCATGAAATCTGAAAAGCTCAAATACTTGATTGGATAAGACCTGAACACATGGTATCAAGTCTCACGTCTGTGGAGAAATGTTTATCTACGTGTGCGTACGTTCAGGAAGCTCCATTCAGCTCCTTTTTTTATGAACATCAGAAGGAGTTTGACATGAACTCTATGTGAGGGTTCGTTACCCACAATGCCCCTCACCGATGCCCATTATCTCTCAATGGTCCTGGCGTGGCGGTTGTACATCTTGCCAACACGAGTGTTGCTTTCAACGTTACTGTCTGAAATGTTAAGTGTGATGAACGTTGAGCGTGGTCAGTTTCAACCGTCAACATTCACATGCTAGTAGCTTATAGAACATAAGGGCCTTCTTGCAATGATAAACATGAAATAACACATGCTTTCCGATTAAAATCACAAACAAGAAATATTATAAAGAATCAAAAATTCTTCAATAGAAAACAAACAGACTGAAAATATCTGGTCCTGAAGGGAAAAAGTCCAAATTAGGTTCATTACTCTGCCAAGCTAATGAAGAAGGCCATTACATTAATAGTCACTGAAGAATATGTGCAGAAAATGAAGACTTTGATAAATCAGCTTTGTTTCCCAAACTAACTAGCCGGAGAGGAAAGAATGCGGCGATTGTGCTAACACACTGGCATTGTACTGATAACAAACCCACTAATGTAATGGATTGAGATGAGATGAGGAACCGGGGCGTCTGTCTCTTCGCCAGAGCGAGATTCCATCTCGCCCGCTGACCTGGCGAGTGTTTCCAGTACATCAACCCCACGCTTGTCTTTGTGCTCGAAGAAAACAGAGGGATTCGAAGTGTTATCACTCTCCACCGCTCCTTTGGCTAGTATTCAACATGCTTCGCTAAACGAAATTAGTGTACATCGCCAAAAAACGAGTGAACCGGCGTATCTCCACTGGAGGACGGGAGTGTTGTGGGTAGTTTTCACAGGCTGTTATTCACCCGTTCATGTTCTCAATGCTCCACATGAGTTCAACTTGACAAACGGAACAGAATACCAAACAAATGAAATAAAAATCAAACAAAAACATCAATGACATCGATAACTCTAACGATAACAAAACAATAATTAAAATAACTCCAGTGTTGGTTGTTTTGTTTTTGTAAGTACATTTGTCCCACGGGAAACAGGCCAATGGAGCGGCACTTAAAATCAAGGTTAGCGAGAGAAGAAAAATAAAAAACAAAACAGAAGGAGCGTGTTTGGTTCTCTGGATGAGGGTAGGAGTGATTGTTGACAAAAAGACCAGGCGCTAACTGTCCGTGCGCTAACACTCCATTAGCATTGAACTGTGGGACTGTGAGTGTGTTGAGTCAACATTAGCATACCTAGATGTGTAGAAGACAATCCTCCTGAAATATAGAACAAAAACAAACAGGAGTGTAAAGAAAAGTAAGTCGCTCCATTTGGCTTCTCCCAAACAACATCTCTGCATCCTGGTGGCCACATCTGCATGGACTTCTTTTCCCATAATTCCTTCTCATCAATCGTTAAACCAACCATTTTTTATTCACTCGTTCCAACGTTCAATGTACTTGTCCATTCCACCTTCCATCTTTGTTCTTTTCTCTAACGTTCCATTGCTTCGACCACCAATTGCAGCTGTCGGTTTCTCCCTATACTGTGTTCCTCCGTTCTCATTTAGTCTTTCCCCTGCCCGGTGGACCCCGATGTGCGGGGCGGGTCACTGTTTCTTCTCGCGCGTGGTGATGGTCACCAGCTGCTTGGCAGCTTTGGCGATGTCGTAAGCGCACTGGATGACCTGCTGGGTGAGCAGTTGGTAGTCCACTGTGCTGGCCGAGTCCGACGGCGCGGCTTTGCGGCACTCCACCTGGAGACGGGAGGCGCTGGCTGCCAGTAACTTCAGAGAGGAGCGAACAGCGTCCAATGCCGGCCTCTGAGAGGGAGAAACATACACAGTGAGAGAGATTTAGTTATTCTTACTGGGACTGTTTTCAAAGAGGAGTCATTTGGTCTCGCTTACCTTTGGGAAGAGAGAGGCCATTTCTGTCACAGCTAAGTGGATCTTCTCAGAGCATGGCACAAAACTGCAAACAAAGACAGGGAATTAACTTTTCCAACCTTCATTGGAGCTTTGGTGACACGCCTGCAGCTGCCATCAGATGCCACCTGACTGGCCGGTGCTACGCTAATTCAGGGAGCTTTTTAAAACTTTGGGAGGTTCTTGGCTTTCAAACAGGTTTTCAAACCGAACCTGATTTTACCATGACAGAAAGTTACATCTAGTTGCAACATTAAAACCAGCTTGTTGTACCTGTCATGTTTAAACTCCTGCGCAGCTCTCAGAAGCTCTTGAATGTTCTTGGTGACCTGCTCGGTTTTCAGGATGACGTCCTCGGTGCAGGGCAACGCGGGGTCCGGATCCCCATCGGCCTCTTCCACGTCCGCCCTGCTGTCTTCCTCACTGCTGCGGCCCACCCTACCCCCATCACATAAACACACAGCTTCCATCAAAACGAGTTGAGTCCTGCTGTAGAGGAGAAAACAGGAGCAACCACTCACCCGAGAGAGATGTCATATGTCTGGGAATTGTCATAGTCGCTATCAGTGCCGCTCCCGTACTTGTCTACTGATTTCGGTGGCTGTAAAGGACAAGCGTCTTATTAGACATCATGCATACTTGCAGACTTATGAGTGCAGATACATATGAAAACGGACACTCACGTTGTATCGTCCATCTGTGGAGGCCGATAGGTGGGGCCCTCCGTAGGGGGTGGGCCCTGCAGGGACCCCCTTTCTCACCTGAAAATAAGCAGAATTAGGATAACAAATTAGACGGAGAGTGAAAAGTGAAAAGCAAAGATGCCTTTATAAATATTTCAGCAGAAAAGTGTTAGATGAAAGGAAACTGACAGAAATCCAAGCAAAAACTTTTGGCACTATTATTGCGTAAACATAAGTAACTGTGTAAAAGCTTTAGATGTTGTGGGTGCTAAACTATAAGCTTCTATGTTAGGCTAACAAACTAAACTTGTGAAAACTCATCATGAAAGCTCTTCTCTAAAGTAATCAAGATGCTAAAAATAGACATAAGCACGCAAAAGAGTGAAGTTAATAAAACAGGCACTAGTACGTCCCACATACATTACCCAAGACTAATAAAATAAAGATTACGCCACAGTCAGCAATGGACCCAAAAATGGGACATTGCATAACCAAAACATTGGATATTTGCATAATTGCAAAAGCAATTAAAGCAAATATAAACATTCATTTGGCATTCAAAGACACTAGAATTCTACATCCCACGGATGTATGAGAACACACACACAAAACTATTTCCTGTTTCAGCACGGCACAAAAATTAGCATGGCCGTATTAACAGTGACGGCGTATTCACTGAGAAACAGCCTCCATGCATTTCTGCTCACTATTACTTGAAAAAAATAACCAATCAGTCAGTCGCTCAGTCAATCAATCAACCAATCAAATCACATCAACGAACATTCCAGAGATCGAAAGCACAAGACAAGCGTGCTTCTCAAAGAAAGCCTCTCTTGGCATGTCAACCATTTTCAGAACCATTCGATGAAACTCATGCTACGTCTATCGTCCTATTCTAGAACAGACAACATACAATCAACCGTCTTAAAAATCAAGTGAGCTGCCTACAAAGGCAGCATTTTTGGCATCATTGGGACAGACTCGGATACAATAAAAGCTCTGTTTATACCTGGCAGCAATATCTGATAACAAGTAGTCAGGTGACACAGAGTGAGGTTTCAGATCACAAATTGTTTCAGACCCTATTTACATTAACATTTAACATGTGACCAGGATAATCATTTTAGTACCAGGTGTGAAAACAGGATCTACTTTGCTCAAAAATGCCATTCATGTAAGCAGTTCACCAGCTTTTGATGCACCAAGCATCTCAAGTGTTTTCAAGGCAGATAATGACCCTGTCTGACCATAAGGTGGCGATAAAGAGCAGCGAGAAAGAGTGAGTGACACACAGAGAGTTTCCAGGCAGCAACAGCACACAAACGTGAGCTCAGGTTAGCAGAGGCGGAAAAGGGCCCAACAGGAAAAGGAGGCTGAATGAAAGATCAAACCAGCCACTGTTGCTCACACTTACGGTGGGGCTGAGGGGCTGCAGGCGGCCGGTCAGGGGGTCCAGGGCTGGGCTGAGAGCTTTGGGGGTGGTTCCCACAGGCTCGTACATGGAATACGCTTGTCTGTCACGGCGGAGGGGGGCAGAAGAAGGTGTGGTTAGGGCGGAGTCTCCACCGCCCCCTCCCACCCCTCCTCCGTTTCCAGTACCCCTCGCACTGCCAAGCCAAGCTCCTGAGCCGCCACCCCCGGTCAGAGAGCCCCCGGCCCCAGCCTGGGCCCCCCGCAGCACACTGTTCTCCGTCTGCATCCGTGTGATCTACAGGGATGGAGGGCAGTCACACACACGTCCACAAACATCACCAACAACAACACAGCAGCTGCAGTGTGGAGAGCTAACCATGCTGGGGTTATTAAACAGGGGCATTCTAATGGATTCTAAAGGTTTAAGGTGGTCTTAACAAGGGGGGCATCATTCCTAGTGGATGGTGGATGGAACACAAGTTATTTTATTACAATACAGGTTTGTGATGCTCAATCTATGTGACTTTCTCATATTTCAAGACAGGATCACATGATGGTTTTTGAAAGTGGAGGCAGCGTACCTCCTTCTGAAGCCTCCGCAGCTCCTCACTGAGGTTGTTGTTGACCTTCATGAGCTGCTGAACTTTGGCCTCGGACGAGGCAAGAGCCTTTTTTACCTCCAGGTATTCCTGAAGTGTGATTGGTCCGTCTGACAGGTCTGACGAATCCATGCTCTTAAAAACACAAAACACCCACCAAACCACAATCTAATGTTAAATGATAATCACAGATAATAACAGATACATGATGTTTTCCAAAGGTATTATTATTATAAGGTATTATTCATGTCCATAATGCAAATGACTTCATATAACAATACTTGGGGCTTATTTAAATCTTTAAATGACAACAGTAGTGACTCTTGCCCTAGCAAACTTCATAAAACTTATTTACAAGTGTTATACAAAATATTACTTAAGGTACATTCAAATAGCTACAAATGTTTTACATTAGCTTTCATTTGTAAGTCGCTTTGGATAATCGTGTCTGCTAAATGCATAAATGTAAATGTTGTAATGTCATTTGCATATTTCCATTTAGTAACATATATTTTATTTATCCTTAAAAACATTTACATTAGCAATACAACTTATGCTATTTAAACAACATAAAATATACATGATGAACGATATATGTAAAAGATACAGACAAATAAAACAGGCACATATATCTTAAGTGATTTCATTTCATGTGTTCATTTCCAATGTTTCAACAGTCAACATTTTGAAAATAAATAATTATTAAATATGGCAACTGCAGTGCAGAACAACATGAGCTATTTTCTGCTCTGCCACGACACTTCCTGTATGTAACTGAGCATGCTCAGAAGCAGCTTCCTGTCTCTAGCTGCAGAACAATAGCCTCCACTGATCACAGCCCTGAAAAAACGATGATGTCATTCTGCAAGTATGAGGCCAGGCTGTTGCTCCTCCAGCAATGCATGCTGGGACACGACAACACGCCTTCTGTGTCACTGAACGCACCGAGATGCTGGACTTGCAGAACCTCTGAGATAATTACAAGAATCTACAACCTACTTCTTCTGAGAAGGAATTCTGGGTAATTTTCACACATCTCATACATGTGGTTTCATCCGTGAAACAACGGCTAAACAAACAAACCAGGTTAGCACCTGCTAATGTCTAATAAATGTAACGCAAAGAAAGGCCTTTAGTGGAGCTCACCTTGGCCCGGTTGTTACGTTGTGTGTTGTTGTTATTCTGTGAGGTTAGCTCGCTGTCTGTGTCCTCATCAGACGCCACGCTGTCATAATCGTGCTGGTCATCGTCTGCCTGGCTCAGATCCAGAGGGTCTGACAAAACAAACAAACAAACAAAATCATAAACAGAATCAATTTAGGTGGTCATCAACTTAAACTACATGCACAGACTACAAAAAAAAAACTACAAGCCCCATATTCTACTCTTTGGTGAAGTTAGTAAGCAGTGTGTGAGTCTCACCTGTGGGGCTCGTGAGGCCTTTGCCATGCTGGCGTCGTTTGGCGTCGCTGAGGATGTCAATAATGAGGGTGGCAAATTCTCTGGCATTAAAACGAGCCAATTTCTGCCGTCCCTGCAGACAAAATAATTAAAAACTCATTCCGGTTATCTTGTTTTGAAGGTTTAAAAGTTTGATTTTGAAAGTTTGCAAATTTGACTAACAAACTGACAAAAGTACTATAAAATGTACTAAGCTGTTATTGAGACATCTGAAGTAGAACTCAAAACTCATAATAAAAAATGAAAGTTATTCAAAGGCTCAGTGTATTAAAAACTAATTATTTTACCCAATATCTAAACAAGCTAGGTAATTGTTTTATTAAACATCGTATCATTAGCTTGCCAGCAACATGCCAGGAAGAAATGAATCAGCTGGGCGTTGCATTATCCTGTAAAGAGCACTGCACGTCAAATTAAAGCATTTAAAATTGGTCACTTGTGAACTTCCTCACGGTTTGGATGCTAAAGGCAGCTGAGGCAGTTCACTGGATTTGGGACACAACAGTTTATGAGCACTTTGTTGCTCTGTGACACATATATTATTACAGAACAGTTCGCCCTGGCAGAGAGCTACGGGGACATTTTAAAGGCTGACATAATGTCCTGTTGAAACGCTGTACTGTTGATGTGGCAGAGCAAACGACTCTTGACTACTGTGTGTGTGTGTCCCGCCCCTCTCTTTCCATTTCTTAAACCCTCATTTATACACATAACGGGAAAATCTCATCCTGTCCAATCAGCCCACAGGAAATGTACCCCGGGAAACAGCACTTTAATGTTTTACAGTATAAAAGAACTATTTAAAGCGTTGGTGGGGCGAGTCGCATGAGGATGCCAGTGGAAACGCTGAGGGGGAGGGAGTCGTCGCATGTCTGGTGCAGTAACGCAGCTGGAAAACATCTATGTGTTGGTTTTACTGGCCAGACCTGAGCCTCAGTCGTTTGTACAACCACAACACTATTTTTAGCCCTGTGCTTTCATCATTCTCTACTGCAGCCCAGATATTATCTCTTCTTCTTGGTCCTTATGCTTCTATCATTGTACTTTTTAAGTCCCCTCGGCCGACACAGTATATTCCTGCTGCCCCCTTGTGTATAAATTTATCCTATCTGGGCCTGTTTCAGGCTGACTGACTGATAACTTGCTCTGTTGGAGTAAAACATTGTGCGTTACCTGGTTGCGTGTTGCGGAGTATTCAGGGTTGACAGGTAAAAATGGGACAGCGCTCCGTTCCGTTACCAGCGTACTGTGGTTCTGAGTGGTCAGCCACACTGAGAGAAACAGAAGAAAACAGCTTATCTAATGAACACATTATAAACCCAGCCGCACAAAATAAACTATAATGCTATATTAACGACAGAAAGGAACAGACTCCTAGGACGCAGTCAAGAGGTACATCCTTGTACAGATATAATGCGTTCCAGCTACTGGAATGTTGAAATAAGTATTTGTGCCACCCCTGCAGTTTTTGTGTGCGATCACCCCCTGCCTCGCACCCAGTCCAGCTTACCAACAGAGTCTCAGTCTGGCACCCCAGCGCTTCTGCCTCTGTAACTAGGAACGAGAGAGCAGAGAAAGAGCGAGAGAGAGAGGAGGAGAGAATTCCTGCGGCACTCCCTCACTCTCTTCCACCCTCCTTCCATCGGAGTGTCCTTCTATAGTCAGTGTTTATACAACACTGATTGCTGTCTCCTGGGACATGGCTACAACTGTCTCACGCCTCCATATCATTCCATAACCACATAACAGGGAGTGTGAGAACGAGACAGGAGTGAGAAAGAAAGAATGAAAGAAAGAAAAGAAAAGTAACAATTAGGACAAGAGAGTTATATTGTACCTGCATCGTTCTCTCTGCGGTCCACTTCATCGTATACATCCATAGCCAGCTCCTCAAACAAGCGGTTATTTAACTGTTTACATGGAATACACACACAAATATTGGTACGTGTATTCAGATCAAAGGATTCAGATCAGATCACAGGAATACACTAAAAATTTGAAGAGCAGACCAGGCAAATGAAGATAGTTACAAATGTCCAACAAGCATTGAGTAACAGACAAACACAATCATAAAACTTCAACGAGGCAATAAAAGCAGATTAAATGTAAGCTAAGGGAGTCGTTTCCAACATCTACAATTATCCACTGAACTTGTAAGCAAAGTCTTTATCAACCATGTAATTTAAAAACAAACAAACAATCCAAAAACACAACCAGAGAATTTTTAATGCTAATATACAGTGATGTGGGCGTGGCTTTGTACCTGTTGGCCACGCCCACATCACTGTATATTAGCATTGAACATAAAATTCTCACCGCTTGAAGCTTCTTCTTGGCAGCTTTGGCCAGTTCAGAGAGGTCCAGACTAAACAGAGACAAAGACACAGGGGAGTAAAAACATGTTGGAGACATGAGGACAGAGAAAAATGAGGAGAGAGGGAATCAGAGAGTTTGAATGCAAAGATGAAAGAATGGATGAATGATGGATGGATGGAATGAGGTGGAAGAGGAGCAACACGGGCAGCTGGAAGAGATGAAGAACATCAGGAAAACACAGACGATGCTGCAATTATATATTATACAGAACAGCCCAGCTAATGAACGATCAACATTAATGGGGGGTATTTGTGCTTCAGTTAGGGGTAAATGCAACCGTCATGGCAAATTGTGCCATAAAGTTGTTCCAAAGTTAGGAAATTTAACCTTCATGTGTCATTTTAAAATAAACCTTTTTTACTTCAATTAAATGATTTTGTTAAATTTCTGTGTAACTAGCAGCAGATGACAAAACTGCACAAATAATGATTCATAAAATTATTAAATAATGGGTTTTTGAACACCCCTCCCCCAGTCTTCTATTGGTCAAACAAAAAGATAATCCCCTCCCAATGTCACGTCATTGGTTAAATTCTGAAGTTAAATAAAGTTTGATTTTTTTAAAAGCAATCATATCTCAGATGTGTTTTCCAACTCTTGCCGCATTCCCCCCAGATGCCCCCACTCATATGACAGCCATGTGAGAAAGAAAGAGTGCAGGATTTATGGAGAGGGGGTTGAGAAGAGAGAGAGAGATACCTCTGCGTCGGGCACTTAGGACGAGCTCTGCCTC
The DNA here is from genome assembly GCA_036877545.1 of Yasuhikotakia modesta. Taxonomy (NCBI): domain Eukaryota; kingdom Metazoa; phylum Chordata; class Actinopteri; order Cypriniformes; family Botiidae; genus Yasuhikotakia; species Yasuhikotakia modesta. The sequence goes on along the minus strand of JBAJNP010000435.1, from coordinate 54,195 downwards.
CAAAAGCGCAGCGAGATGGAGAAAACAGAGAACGGGTGAGCGAGGCCGAAAGTGAGCAGGAGACAGACAAGTAGAGAAAGAAAAGGGACAGACGCCATATCAACACTTTTTTGGGTCAAAGTGATCAGTTTGGTCGCATTTAGCAGTGGTGCATTTGAGTCTGTTAGTCTCAGAGTCTGAAGGCAACGTCTGCCCTCACGAGGCAAACTGGCGGCCATGTGGCGCAGCCTGCTGGCCGGTGTGCTCAAATACACCCGCTGCCAACTGATCCCAGTACAGTGTGTCTGCCCTGTGCGGGCAGCACTGAAGAACAGTTTATAGAGGGGAACATCATGCATAGCATCCAAAATGACAGGTGATAAATAATACTGCTCTGACCCTATTAATATTTAAAGACATAATCATTAGAAATAAGACAGGCATAGTATAATCTGTTATTCAGACACACACAAACAAACAAATAGACACAAACAAACATACACAGACAGACACACACAGACAGACACACACAGACAGACACACAATGTACCTGTCTGCCATTTGAGGGATAATATAATGCCCGTTCTTGTGATCTGTAAGGACACAAAACCCCCAATGTTTTGATTTGATTCATTCTGACTCTGGGTTATTGTATTATTAAAATACTTCAAACTCACCTGGGCGTCGTCCGCACAGGTAGAACGCCAGTCTGTCTGTGAGCTCATACTGACACTCCACCAATCGCTCGGCGAGTTCCACGTGACCCGCTTGCCTGCAACAAAACGTTCACACATGAAACCCAAAACTACAGTTACCCCAAATTTCTATTTAGGGCTATAAATATAAATTTCTACTTGGGGTAACTAAGGAGGATGAAGGAGCTTCTAGTGTGTGTGTGTGTGTGTACCGGGCGTAGTCTATGGGTGTGCGTCCGTTGATGTCTGGGGCTCCTGGGTCCGCCCCGTACACCACCAGCAGCTCTGCCTGCAGAACCTGACCCGCCTTGGCTGCCACGTGTAGCGGGGTCGTGCCCTTCTCCTGAGGAGCGAGAATCAGAAGTGACACACGTTACATACGGGTCTGTTCACACTGCGCATAATTCAGATCATGCTCTCGATTTCAGAATTAAGAATTGAACTCCAAATGGAATCTCGCTAGGTAACGCTTGCATCTTGACAACTCGATGAAAAGCACGAAATCGGCACATCTATTAATCTAGAGATCGTGAGATCAGTGGCTGGCAAGATTTTAGTTGTGCTATAAAACATCTTGCAGAACTTACAAAAACGAACTCTGTGAGACAGATCTTACCGGGTGGAAGAAGTTGGCTTGTGCCCCCAGAGACAGCAGTCGTAAACATGTCTCTAGACTTCCTGTCCGCACACTTGAATGCAGTTGCTGCAGGCAGGAACAAGAGAGGGTGAGTGTGCGATAGAGAGAGAGAGAGAGTGAGAGAGGGACGGGGGGCCGTGAGTCTTCTCATTAGGGTCGCTCAATAGCGCTGGCACATTTATTCACTGGCGGGGTGTCGTTTTAAGGGCCCTCCTGCACCGGCACGGGTAATACTCTCCTCCTATCTCTGTCTCACAGATAAAGAGACAGAGATAGGAGGAGAGATCTGATGTCTCGAGGGGACTCTCACCTTGCTGAGGTCTTTGGTGGTGACACCATCATCATCACGGCAGGGCAGCTTGTGTACGAAGGCCAGCATCTGGTACTTGGCACGTATGAACTCTGACTTAGTGGGACTGTGGGGTGAAATATAGAGACAGCAATGAGATAAATCAATGAAGCCATGAATTTCTGCCTGCATCATTACAGTTATGGCTGTTTATTAAAAGGTGATGTTTTTCAGGTAGGTTGTTTTGTTATGGTGGTTGAAAGTTTCTTCAAATCCTGATAATTAAAGTGATATAAACATACAATAATAGACATTTTTCTGTGAAGGCCACAGAACCATAAAATGTTCAATCATTCATTGCCTTCAGTCTGTATGCAGACTAGCTTGCTATTGCTAGTCTCTCTAAAAATTGACTAGCGTACACTTAAAACATGATGGCAACATGAAAAAATAAATGTAGAAATTAAAAGACAATTACATTATGCTGAATTATCAATTTATTAAAATAATAGGCGGTTGTTTCAATCCGGATGCTAAAATAAAACATATAAAGCTTTTTTATTGTGGTCTACCGTCACTGTGACACAAATGAACAAGAATAAAATGAAAACAACAGTTATAAATAAACTGTATATGCCTGATCTTAGTGGCTGCTGGTTTGCCATTAACTCTGAGTTCTTCTACACAAACTGCAGTTAAATACAGCACAGACCAATAAAACGCAATTTATGTCTTAATTTTTAATCTTAATACATTTCAGTCTTTAAGAACATTCTGGTACATGATGCATGAATGTCTGAAAACTTACTGGACTTTATCTTGTGGGTTTGGTTTCCTCCGCCCACTCTGAACCTGTGCTGGGTCCAGCAGGGAGTGTTCCCAGATTGAGTTAGCACCGTTACTGGCCAGGGTCTGGACCATCTGAGACACACACACAGACACACACTCCTTAAGCCATAATCTTGAGGAAAGCAGTAGAGATATGCTCATCTTAGTGCTTTTGTTAGCTACCTGCAGTAAAGATGGAGGCCAGCCGCTGTGCCGCAGGTGTTTAACGATGGAGATGTGTCGGCCGAGGCTCCGATGAACAGAACAGCATTCATCGCAGATCAGAACCCCTCGGTTTATACTGCTCCAGCCTGGATCTGAAGAGTCAGGACAGTACGTTTTAGGATTGAGGCAGTAGAGAGTTTGGGAATCAGCAACAGTCAAAGATATCGCCAACGTTTGGCTAGGTTACTCATTAAAGGCAGTCATTTCCTGACATTGTCCTTTTAAATCATAATAGAGTGATATTATATTATATTTATACCACTTTCTGTGGAAAGTACAGGACAGTTCAAATGCAATGATAGTCTGTCATTCATGCCTGTTAAATGATGCATTGCAAATTAAGTGTTTTGGAGGCGTGGCTAAGAATAAGTGATCTTATGCATTCAAAACTAGCTTGCTATTGTTAGCATAGTTAAATCTGCCTAACCTACCTTTAATAGTTTAAAATGTTGTTTGATCATAATTAGCATGAACTTACAAACTAACATTTATTTACTGTGCTTAAGTTATAGATAAATAGTAAATAAACATAAGTTGACAAATGAATAAATAAACTATTGCTTCAAATAAACAGACAACAAGACAAGACAACACAATCTGAGTAGGGAACTACTAACTAGTACACTTCAGAGAAAGCATCTATCATCCCTTAAAATACAACATCGTTCCAGGGTTGCCGTTTAAACAAGCTAAAAGGACACATAGAGCAGGATGTGGAAAGACATGTTTTGCATAGACTGACCAGAAAGGAAACCGTGGTTTTGGATTCTTAGACATTCAAACCATCCATATCATCTATTATTTAAGCAACAGTTGATCATTATTGTGACCAATCATAGTGTGCAGACGTGGGACACTGTGTTCTGATCCCACCAATGGCTTGTCATTCCAGGACATGAACGGCCCAATAGCCCGGGGCCAGTATGAGTGCAAACTGCAACATAAAGGTCTGAAACAACATATAGGCAACTGGACAACATTTTTGTATTTGGGTGAAACAACTCTATTTGACCCATATAAGAAAATATACAAAACTACAATTGGAACCGCCACATTTTTATGAACACATTTTTGTGGCCTAACTAGCTGGCCAGAAGAAGTAAAAAAAGTCACGTTCTGTTCTGCACAAACCGCAGCATACTGGCCCTAACTGGGGTTATGTGAGGCAGTGAGCTCTCCTCAGATCACCGTTGTACCGCTCTTGAACTTTGGGGCCACAAACGCAGCCAAGAGACAAATGCAGTCACAGTCAAGGTGACATTTAGGTAAACAGAAAGGTGACAGAGTCACAATGTGACAAAAGTGTGCCACGGGCTGCCGCTAGCCCCCAGCATCCAGCTAAAATTAAACCAACATCCACATTTCCTTGAGCCCATAATCTCATTCAAAGAATTTCACTAAAGCCGGTTTTGATGCGATTAGAGCGGGAGGGAGATTACGCCGCACTGATGTTCCCAGTGTCATAACATGATTACTGACTTCCTCCAGAAATGCACACAGAACGAGACGCTAAAATACGGGGTTTGAAAATGGTCAATGACGATACCAATATAAAGCAAGCGTGGTGGCTAATCTCTGGTAAAACAGTGATATTAACACTATACAGTGGAACATATTTACTGAATACAGTTTAAACTAACAAAACTGAATTAAGGTTAACTTAAACTTCAGAAAACAGAAGAAACGTGTGCCATTTAGTTTTTTCAGAAATAAGAGTGTATTCAAAACTAATTTAAAAATAAACAACCCTAAATTACATCAGGTGAAAAATCTACACTTTATACTGCAGAGAAAACATGAGGTACATTACTTTCAAATGCACAAAATGCTTCTTATTGCAGCCAACAGTTTAACAGTTTGTAGTCAAAATCGGTAGAACAGACCCCAGTTTGTGAATCCCTTTATCAGGGCAACTGTGGGCAGATATTCGCAAGCATGAAGCTCAGCTTGTGTGGGAACATCAAAGATGTTGTACTAACACGCTCCTCACGCAACATCTCAAATGCTTCCCCCTCAAATTGTGCTTAATAAAATTAGTACACACTCTTGGTTACTGTGTGCACATAAGACTCTGTGCATATGGGGTTAGTTCCACAGCCCTCTATAGAGCTCAACTGACAATCACCCACACGTTCATTCATTCCCATAACACGTTTATCAAACGCTTCCACTCGTCTGTGCGCCACCCCTCCTCCTCTCCACCTCCCTCAGTCATCATATTCTCTCCTTCCAACACACTCTCCATTATCTACATTCCTCTAACATGTCCAACACGAAAATGACAAGCCCTCTCAGCATCACAGTACGGGCCAACAAAGGGCCGCGGAGCACAAGAGGACATCGGCACTGAACTGTGAGACGACGGAGTCTGTTATAAGACAGGCAAGCGCACAGATACGGTGCGGTCGGCCAGGCGCAGCGGTGACAATGTTCTCAGCAGAGCTTGGAGCAAGACCGCAGGTCAACCAGAAATGAATGGAAAGACGAAGCTAAGGGATGATGCACGCATTCCTGGTGGGCAGCTGTGGACGGGGAGCAGCTGTCATGCCCCTGTCCCATCCCCTGGTGCCCCCCATGGGGATGGCGAGGAAAGCCAAGGGTGGGTTTGGAGCAACGGCGCAGCTGAGTGAAATCAAAAAAATAAATGGTTAACAAACCATGTTGGCTGAATGCTTGATTTGGTCTAAATAACATATTTTGGGACAAAAGCCTGAGAGACGGTTTAAACTAGAAGCTGCATTTTTAAATAAAAAAAGACCTTGATTCTGTTTGCACTGGAACAAGTTAGTCTTCTTTTGAGATAAATGTAGGGTTGAGAGTTTCTATGTAGCCTTTAGGAAATGAATACCTTGCCCAAGGACACATGTGATGGGGCAACTTACAACTTAGACATGGATTGTACATAAAGGACATTTGCAACCTTTTTCAATCACCGTATGCAAGAAAAATAATACAGTCCACATCATTTTATGATGCTTCTGTGCAGATGTATATACAGAGCTGAATTTGAAGGCACTGTTAAATAAAACACACGGTTTAAAGAGCAACAAAATACAAACAAATGCATTAAAGATTTATATCGATAAACAAACATACCAGCCTGATGTACACAAACTTAAAGCTGCCTGACCTTAAACGTTGTGTAATTTAACAACACACGACGAATCAAAAGATTATTATCTGGGAAATTTGGGAATTTGGGAAATGGCGAAGAGTATCTATGCAGAAAATGTTACTTACCAGCAGGTTTGATGTGCCTGTCAACCAGCTAACGCAAGTTAGCTAACTAGTCTCAACTCCACATTAACCCCATTAAAAACTGCGCTGTCAAACCCTAACCAGTCCTTTTGAAAAAAGCCATAATAAGGGTTGTAAACAGCAAAGTGTGTTTTGTTAAAATTGTGACAAGCGATACAGGCGTCAGTCCGCAGGCTACTGGCTTAGCAATCGAGCTAAGCTACTGTCAGTTAGCATCATTTCACATTACGCCCGTTTCCAGCATCAAAACTTAACCATAAACTTATTTAAAATCATGTGCTTGTAGCTACAACAGGTACCTAAAGGCGTTTGTTTGTGGAAATAAACGAGGTGTGAATAATTCACAGCGACTCGCGAGGTCGTTTTCACTAGCCTGCCACAGTGTTCACGAACGGCAAAGTTGAGCCACGTTAGCCAGGCTTCAATAAAATCACATTTATCACAATTGTAATGGTTTGGGAAATGCACGTGTGGCTCTATTAGATGTTATATCACTTGTTTGTCGCATCTCAGGCGCAAGATAGACGCACCGCCGCGTTTTGAATGGAAGCGATGCGTTAGGCCTCACTATCAGCCTTCATTTTCAGCCATTTTCCTGAAGCGTTAGCCCGGCGCAAACGCGCATTTGCGGATCAGCCGCCGCGCCGCGCTCGCCCGAGTCCCGCACAGCGATGGCTCGTAACAACGCCTCGATCCATAAATCTCAGCCTTACCTGGTGCACTGCAGTCGGCGCACACCTCGCTTCTCTGCACCTTCCTGGACATCGCGGAAACAAAATCCAAACTTGAATCGCTTTCAGATGTTTTAGTCCAATATTTGTGCTTTTTTTTTTACTCCAGGAGCGACGTCTACGATTTTAATGCCGCCCCCCGAATGTCCGGAAGCCGGCGATGAGCTGCTCTCCAGCCCTCCTGGTCCTCACCCCTTCTCTCTCTCTCTCTCTCTCTCTCTCTCTCTCTTTCCTATTCTGCCCCTTACTGTATCCGCTTATTTAATTTAGAGAAACACAGCCCAATGCAGAATGATATATATCTCCCTGATCACTATCCAAACCCCTTCTCTCTGTATTAGATAGAAATGGTGGGAGTGTGAGAATGAAAAGAATGAAACGCGCTTTATTTACACTCTTTACTCTTTCGTAAGGCTGCATAGCCTCTGACGTCTGTCTCTCTCTCTCTTGCCCCACTCGTCATTACTGCACAGGCGGGGGCAGAATAAGGACCCCTGCAGTGACACCCACCAATGTGGAACAATTTTCCATTTTATGTACAAGCTAACAAACAAATGCATGAATTGATATGATAATTACTGATTATTTAAGATGAAAAACTTCAAACCTGTATTCTGTAGTTTTGTATTCTATCAATAAAACATAAATGTTATTCTACATATTGTTATGAACATATATATGAATACTTTTAGTTTAGATGGGTAGGTCAAACACATTACACTGCAGATATTGATAAAATCAGTGCACATAAGGTCTATTTAACTCTGTTACTAGTATAGAAATAATCTAATCTAAACAATCTAATCTGGCACCTTTAAATTCAATAACATCTATGACTACAGTCAGTATATAACTAGTCTTCTGTTTCAATAACTAGTCCTCAGTATATAACTTCTAGACAGGTCTACTAGTCATAAACTGATTGCAGTAACAGATTTGTATTAGACATACTAGTTTAGATGGGTAGGTTAAGACACATTGCACTTCGTGCATTGGTAAAATCAGCAGAATAGTGGACAATAATGTGTGTTCAACTCTGGGACCAGAATAAAGCTTAATATGTTTATTTTATAATATGCAAAATGTGTATTTTATTCCTAGATCAGTATCTATGTTTTATTTTGTTCTGTTTTATTGTATTGTAAGTTAAACACGTGAGAAACGATGAATAAACAGCTTGATTCTATTGCAATAATGAACTATAAATATTAAGACACATTGATGGCAGTATGCTATGCTCTCTCTCTCTCTCTCTCTCTCTCTCTCTCTCTCTCTCTCCTAAATGGCGCAGTGAGCAGCATTAATGCATGACAGCATTAACATATGACAGACTGAACTTCACTGGCTTAAAGGTGTGAGTTGCCTTCGTCGGGGAAAGCAGAGCCCTGCCTAAAGCGAGCGTGCGCGCGCGCGCGTGCGGTTGAGCGAGAGACACTCACAGAGAGAGAGAGAGAGAGGAGGAGGAGGAGAGTGGGTATCAGAACGGGGAGAATTCACACGCGTTAGATTGAAATCGCATTTCAACATAGACACTCATTGCACGACGAGCTGCTATGCAAAGGAGATGCCGGATGAGAAAATGGAGAGAGGGTTTCCCATCCATCGTCTCAGCGTTACCAGAATAGCGCGCGCCCTTTACAAAAGTAAGTGATATCGCACCAAAGCGGACAGAGGAACGAACTATGCAGCGAGGATGATCTCTGCCAAAACTCCGGAGAAGAGTCGCTATCACCTCCATAATCTCGTGTGGCACAACAAACACCGGCAACTGGAGAAGGAGCTGTCGGCGCGTGAGCAGGTGAGACGCGCCGCGCGAGTGTCTGTCTCGAGGGCGGATGGTGAGGAGGCGCGGGCCGCGCGTCTGACTGTCGAAACTGATGGCAGCATGACTGGGGCAGCGATGGTGCAATTTATATTTTATACTGTTAATCCCAGACGTGTCTAAATACAGGCAAACCAATGCAACACGTCTCGTATTCATTGCACTACAACGCGTATAAATGTTGTGGTGGATTCGTAACGCTACGAGACAAAAAGTGCATTCTTTATTATTGTTATATTACGGATTATTTTAACATCACGTGCATTTATTTAAGTGGTTAGTCACTTACTTACAGCTGTATCTCAAGCAAAAAATGCATAGCAAAAGATCCACACACCCTGGCTGTGTCTCAAACCTTCGGAGATGACTGCCTAGACGGCGTTTTTGGGCACCGTAAAACCTCCGATCGTGCTTTAGGTTAAAAAATGAAAATGCTGACTGGGAAGGCAGTTCACTGGGTTTTAAGACACAGCCCCTGATTCACTCATGTTGCATGTCTGTCATTTTACTGCGGGTGCGTTTCGATATGAGGGATGTTAAACACAGGAGGCTGCAGGATACAGTGGCATTGAACACGATGTCTGGGTGAATAATGCATATAGAGTCAACCTACGTACAACACAGTTTCTGAGGATAGATGGTGTCAGAGGAGGGTGTGTTTGTCTTTCAGTTCAGCCTTCTTGAATCAATGCAAAAGCTGAATTAACTCACGGATCAGTGACAATATCCTGCCATTTATTAATGTAAATAATATCTCTGTGCAAATTTACAAAGAGGCAGAGGAACAAGTAATTAGAGATGAAACCAAATAAAATTGCACACGCACATATATGTGTGTGTGTGTGTGTGTGTGTGTTTCTCTGCTGCCTACACACACACACACACCACATTGTGTTACATTAAAATATTGTAACAAGAATTTGCAAAACTGATGAAAACACATTGATACGCATTGTATTAAGTTTTTGTAGTTTAGGTACTGTAGTATACTAGGGGTAGTATAGTGTGGTATTCTGTAGTGTATTAGGGGTAGTATAGGCAATTTCAGAGAGGCTAGCAAACCAAACTAGCTTTGAAAGTGTAAAATCCCGGCCCTTCATTTAGAATGCTCTCCACAGCCATGCATCCTCCAAAAATCCATAGAGGTATGCAAATTTGACAGGCAAGTAAGACATCCTATCATTGCATTTGGACCGAATGCAGAAGTTTATAAATGCATTTGTGATTGTGAGGAGACTTCAACAAAAAGCATAACAAAAAACTCCTTTAAGCCATCAGCCTGCTTGTAGCAACCTACATTTGTTTGTTAGTGGATTTGTGATTACAGCTAACTTAAACAAAGTCTTCCATCTCAATTGTAGCAGCCATTCAATGATCTCATCTTTCGAAACCCCAACCAAACCGTAAGTCACTCCAATACCAGCCATCTTGTTCCCGCGCTGGGTTTTATGACTCAGACTAACAGTAATAATTCAGCCCCTAACCCTGTTGATGACCGCGATATAAAGCACCTCTAGTTGGTATGATTTACAGGCCACCGACAGCATAATCTGACCACGCTTGGCATGGGGTGCAAGTTATGGAGACTGAGGATCGTGCTGATTGAATGTCGCTGGATAAGTCAAACCGGGCTCCTTCGGGGACGTTACGAGGCACGGGTCAATACCGTCACGACCGTTCCTCTTCCCGAGAGCCGACGAATGAAGCGTGCGGCCGCGCCGACAAGGGAAAAGTTGCTGCACCAGCACAAAGGATTATGGGATAGATCTTAGGTGTCAGTTAAAGAACAAAGGGGGATAGAAACTTAAGCCATTAGAATGGAGGGGGACGTGAATAGCAAAGAGATGAATTTGGGACGTCGGGGAAAAAGAAGTTAGAAGCTCCATTTGCAGTTTGCCATGACAGTGCCATAAAACAGTCACGGGGGAGGGAGTGGACCGATGACAGCTCGGAGGAGAGAGAGAGAGAATTGAGAAAGAGGATGAAGAAAAAAGCAGGGGATGGATAGAGTGGGTGATTGAGTGAGGAAACTGGAAGGAAGAGCAAGGCTGGGTGATGTATCTACACAGGGACAGAGTCCAAAGAGATGGAGAATTGTTGAGCAGCATGTAGATTTGTTTTTTTTTTTGCTTTTTATTTTTGGGAAGTCAGCAGCGTATCAGCAAATACACATCAACACGGCTGCGATTTCTTTAAGCGTGCGTCTCCATCAGCACATTTTCTGTTTTCCCCCATCTGCTTAGTTTCTGGTTGATATACTGCCTCTATTCTTCAGTGGCCCAGCCTTCTGCTCGCCCTTTATTGCATGGTAACCCAACACTAATTGAAGCACAGTGTCGTCGCCGGGATGGGCAGATGATTGGGGAGGGGTGCTGAAATTTGATTACACAGACAGTTCACAAAAAACTGTTTTTATGTAACACACACTTTCATATAGTCATATGTTTGTATGAAATATTTGTATGTTTGTATGAAAAAACAAGAAAAATCCCATTTAATTATTTATTAAATCCCATTTAATAAAATGTAGGGTAGGCAATTTTGTACAGGCTAGCAATAGCAAGCTAGCTTTTAAAGCCTAGCATCCCATTTCCACTCAGAGTAATCTTCAAAGCCACACCCACTTCATAATGTTAACGCATGCATAATATGAGTCAATGCATTTGGAGCGAATTCAATAATTGAATGGACATTTTATGTTCCTGTGTCTTCCAGAAAATATACATTTATCTAAATAACTTCAGAGCACTTAGTGATTGCTATCAGCATGTAAAAAAACAGTTTCTGGAACAAAAATCACCCACCCTGCCTTTAAACTTTGTACAGATGAGACAAATAATGAACGACACGAGGAGGTGTAAATCATTTTTGATGAACAATTTCTTTACTGGTTGAAAACTGACAAGCGCAGTGGTAACAGAAGATTTTGAGAGCCGAGGAGATGACTGGGTGTATACGGGTGGGTCACACTGTGGGGCACTGAATTAAAAATGAGGAAATGAAAGACACTTTGAGAATCATATCTTGTTTTATTACAGTTTATGATCTGAATTCACCATTAAATGATAAATAAATAGGCAAGCAAACATACAGACATACAGAAAACAATCTCAAGCGCTGTAAACAATCAGAGTGGGCAGTGTTGTCTATGTAGTCTATGCAGTGTTGTATTTGCCTACTACGGACTACTACAAAGAACTGTTTCAACATCTCCCACATTTACATAAATGTTTTTCCGATCCCAACGTTTCCCCATCCTAATTTGGATATGCAAAAAACTGCATAAAAAATAGCATTAAAAAAATTGTAAAATTGACATCCATCACTTCCAGGAACCTCTTATCTCAGCCCAGCAGTTCTGTGGCATTTACCAGAGTAAAAAGAAAGGGAAGATGTCTTCACCAGCACGTTCACATTGTGCTGAGATCCAGGAAGGGCTCTGAACCGCCACATCTGAAGCAACTGCCTGTAAAAACTACTGCATTTCTCCTTATATAAGCTCTGTTTCAAAACCTAGTGAGATGTAGAGAAAGGAAGGATTTTAGGGTGTGAGCCTGACACCCATATAGAAACATTACATATAGGTTAATGTATAGATGTCGCATATACAGTACATGTCTGTGGACTTTTTCATATAGGCAGTGAATATAAGACTATATATATATATAATATATAGTCTTATATAGGCTCTATACTATATAAATGGTACAGTGCATATATACTATATATGTCTGAAACAAATACAATTAGAATTACAAACGCATATACATATATAAGGACATATACAGTGAAATTACAGTATAATACGTTCTATGTTTAGGTTTTTTTGCAATACAGCATCTTTGTCCTGCGTCCTGCTGTTTCGACACTATTTTATTTAGATGGCAGCACAATTACAATGACATTTACCTCATAAGTAACGGCTGTGATATTTCTTGTAACAGGGCTATACTTGAGTTTTGGTGTCTGTATAGAACAAGCTCTTTTGGTTTCTGCCTCCCACACTAAGAGGTGGAAACCTCGGTCCTTACAGCTGAACCCCGGAGGCCAATCTTCAGAATACGATTGGCACCGTGGGCGCATGTCAGCCTCCTGTGACACAAAAGCAGCACAAAGTTAAAAAATATTTCTTTCTCCGTATTTCTTTTCTTTCCTACAGCAGCGTGTTTGTCCGCCTGTATACTTATTTAAAACATCCGTACGTTTTTTTCACGGCTCTCCTGGGTTCTCACCTTGTCTCCGCAATTTATTTCGTTGTTCTGCAACATCGCAGTGTTTAAGTCCGTCCGTACATCGATGGTTTACTTCCACTTCTATCTGCAAATAAACAGCTCTGCTTGATATGTGACAGCACACAAGCCATTTATATCACAACAGACTGTATATACACATACCATATACATTGTATAAACAGATTTTATATACATATATCATATACATTGTATACACATTTTAAAAACATATACATTGTATATACAGATGTTTTATAAATATACATTGTATATACAGACTGTTTATCCATATCCCATATACATTTATATACGTTTACACGAATAGCATCGCAACACAGCCTGTGCAACTCCAGCAGAATTCAACACATGCAAACACATGCACACACGCCTCACACACACACACATATATGATTTTCTTTTGCCTGCCTCCCACATGCACAGTTTGGACTTGCAATGAAAGATTGATGTTGGTTTAAGTAGCTGCCAAAGAAGATTAGCCAAGGCAGAGAGAGTGCAGGAGCAGATGCACCAGTCAGAGATGACTATCAATAATGCAGTCTCCATCAGGCCCACAACTGCGCGAGCGAGCGAGAGAGAGAGAGAGAGATTGAATGGACATGATGTGAAAGATCATTCACACTATAATGTGGAGAAAGACCGTGGATTATATAACATTGTCAGTTTCAACATGGTGAAGAGGAAAGACTAGTTACTAGCCCAAATGCGCTAGATTAGTTACTAATGCGCAAACGCGCATCAGATGCAGTGCATGCATGTCAGCAAGCGCGTTACCTTGTTAGCGGATGAGATGCAGTGTAGGAGGCTTAGACAAGTTCTGGTGAGCTGGCTGTGTTTGTGTAGGCGACCCAGGTAGAATTACTCCTAATGTTAGACAATTTTCTGGAATACTTGATTCTGATTGGTCAATCGTGGCGACTGGGAAATGTACGATTCCTGCATAGCTGTGCTCGTGTCCTGTCTTCCGCAACCTCTCTGAGTAAGCTAATGACATAATTGCAGGCAAATCAATACATCACGTCCATTTATTTATTTGTTAAGTAGCCGGATAATGTACAGTCAGACTATCTGATTATCTTAATGAAAAGTGATTATTGCAAAATGATCACAGATGGCTTTAGTGTTGTCGGATGTATACGCTGTTGTAAGTGTGTTTTGTGTGTGTATTTATCTGTATTGTGTATGCTATTGTGAAGAAACTGTGTGTTATTGTCTGTGTTCTACAGTGTCCCCGAGAGGTACATATAGCCCTATTTTAGACCCCTGGAAGGCCAGTCTGTAACAACTAATGCTTCCCAAACCATTGTCCTCCGATCCCACGGCCGCTAATCTGTCATAGTGCCACATTCCACCTCTCTCTTATCCATCTCTTTCAATCCCTTAGTCACACACTCCTTTACCGGCTAAAGCGTGTACACCGCCTGACAGTTATCCTGTTCTCTCTCTTTCTCTCTCTCTCCATCAGTCACTCATCTAAACAGTCTCGATCTCTCCAGTGTTGCCCCCAGGGCTGATCGGAGGTCTCGCAGGACTGACACGACAGCCATCATTCACTTACATCTGTTGTTTTCCACGCCTCGACGTTCGTCCCCTTCCAGCATCTTCTCAATCGTTCTTCTCCTCAAGGGTTACCATGGCAACCCCCCACCCTATACACACCCTTTCCTCCCGTCACACTTCAGCTATCTTATTTTACTCCAGGGACCAGCCTGGTGTTTTTCTACCCACAGGCTCTCAGGGGCCTGCGAGGCCTCAGTTGTTGTCGGTGAGCGCTGTTGTGATGTTAAGAAAGGGGGAGGGTAATTACCGAAATGCTGGGTGTGGGACACACAAATATATGCGCTCCATGTGGGGAGGAGTTTTCTGAAACAAGAAAAACAACATGACGACTGTGCCTTATTTTGTTGTGTCATACTATAGTACACAATGTACCGGTGCTATTGATGTATAAACTGAACTATTGATTTACATTTGAAGAAGAAATTTTGAGTGGGACTGTGCAAAAGTCCCTGCAGCGATGCTGGAGTGTAGTGGGTGGTTGTCAAGGCATCGCTATGACGATTCTAAGGTGTTCTAAATCATTCTCAGGGTGTTGCCAAGGGGTTACTAAGGTGACTCCATAATTTATAAAAACACCCTCAAATCTTATATGCATGATATTATGTTCCCTAAATATTGTACAGGTTTCTCTTCATTGTAACATCACTCGTTTCACCCAACACATAAAAAAACAATAACACACAGTTCCCCTCACCAAACCCCCAAAGTTTTATTCCTAGTGTTTGTTCATTAGCAATAGTAACAGTCATGAATAATGCAGTAGTCATGGAAAAACGTTACACTACAAAGCAGATCTCACAGTACAAGTTAAGCCCTGGGGTAAAAATAATGTTTCCATCACTACAGGCCCATCCTAAAAAGCTTCATTAAAACATCAGACGCGCCTCACGCAGGCATCTCTAAATAAAGCTGTCCTAACTTTCATTTCTGCTCTACATACATCACTTGCCATCCGTGTCGCTGACCTTGTTCTCCGTTGGGACGTTTATAAATATGGACACAACCACAGCCAGCCAACTCATCAAATAATGATTAATGGGTCATGCTGTTTCTATAAACACAAGCACACTGACAGAAAACCCTGTTTGCATTTGGAGGACAGTCAGACAGAGATGATTATTATAAATGCATGAAAATATTCATGAACTCTAAGAGTTCCCGTGACTGAGCTGAACTGGTAAGAACGACTGCAGAGATGGAGAGAGACAGAGACACGGTTGGGATGAGAAACTGTACAGAACAGGGCTGGTTTCACAAGTGTGGAATTGCAGCGTTAGCGCGGCTATCAGTTTGAGTGTGGAAGTATTTCTCACCGTGGCTGTCGGGCGCCGGGCGAGCGCTCTGTGTCATGTTCGGCGCGATGCCTTAATTATCGCCTGTCACTTCCCGTTCCATCAGTCTTTTACCTTTTTCCCTTTTTCTTCACATCGCAAGCAAGTGTAATGATGCTTATTTATTTTTCCTTGCTTGCCCTGAAAGCAGATAAAATGTTAAACCTTTACAGTGAATTCAAAATCTCTCTATTTTTAGTATTGTGCTCTATACATCTATTTGTCTGGCTGTGTTTAAAATGCTGTATGATGTACTATGCATACTATTTCTACAGTATGCTATACTTAATGCAGCCTTTATGCACAGAATCCCCAGCTGACCTACAGCGTTTGATCAAATGTGCAGCATATTTTAAAACGCTGAGCTGTGTACTGCATCCCACAATGCAATGTGCTGGAACGATCAGCCATTTTTTTCTGCCTTCATTTTCATCTCATTCACTGAATTATACATGCAACATGATGAGATCATGTGACTATGTAGCAAGCTACTGTTTGAAATGTTTATGGTTGCATAATACGACTCCTTTTCTTTACCTGCACACTGTTTTTTCCAAAAAACCTTAGACACTTTCTTTAGACTGTTCAAAACACGTCCTACATTTACAATTTAAGATACGAGTTTCGAGTGGCAAGCCATTTGTAATAATAGCAAACAATAACAGCTAACACATTTAGTGTTTAATATACACTTATGTGAAGCGAGATTTGGGATTTATATAGGGGAGACAACTTTTATTACATCCTGTCTGGTTGAGACTGTTTTCGCCTCTTTTTGAAGTGAGAAAAGTGTAGAGGGGACTCTACACTTATTATTTGGGTTAAAACTATTTGGGTTGAGAGAAGACGAGTGTAAACACAGAAAAAATACGATTCAAACCTACACCACCAGCAAGAGCACCGAGCCTCAACATGACTGCAGCACATATGTAAACCTCTGCACAGCTAACAATTAAACCATTTCTCTAAAGCCTCCACAAAAATGAAAAAAAATGTGTTACTTTTAAAGTTCTTTAAAAGTGAGCACTGAGGCTTAATGTGACTGAAACGCCACAGCCCTGGCAAGCTTTCATCTGTTAAAGCACAAAACGCTATTGTGAAATCTAAAATAAAACTCTTTCTAACAGGTAGATTTGGAGGTGTTAGACCCACGAGGCCGGACTCCTTTGCATCTGGCTGTGACGCTGGGTCACCTGGACTGCGCTCGTCTGCTGCTCCAGCGTGGGGCTGATGTCTGCAAAGAAAACAGAAACGGCTGGACGGGTAAATCAGCCAGAAAAACTCAGATGATTTTGTTTTCTGGAGCCACTTTTAAACTTACTTCACTTTTTCCTGCAGTGTTGCAGGAAGCCATCAGCACACGTGACCCCGAGCTGGTACGGCTGGTGCTGCGTTACCGTGACTACCAGCGCACCGCTAAGCGCCTAGCCGGGATCCCGCGGCTGCTGGAGAGACTCCGACAGGTCAGCCCCAGATGTGTTAAAAAACCCTGAGCCTGCTAATGACAAAACAACAAGCCATGAGTTCACCTAGCAGCTTAACAAACAGAGTCTTAGCAACCACCCGCTGTCGGCACACCTGAGCCCCTCATTCCAGCAGACACATGCGCACAGATACAAACAAAACGTTCACTCACAGGATTATGGGTAACCTGAGCGGTGTTTTTGTTAGCGAGGACCTTGTCGTTCCATCTTTATTTCATCAACCCTGCGTGACTTTTTGACCCTCGGTCCTTTTGTTTGCGATGGATGTCTGTTCTCTCCGTTTCTCCACAGCCCCCATTTCTCAGAGAGTTATATTATTCATGTCTTTCCCTGCAGCGTGGTTCTTCTGTCTTGACCTCTCTCTCTCTCTCTCTCGTCCAGGCACAGGATTTTTATGTGGAGATGAAATGGGAGTTCACAAGCTGGGGTAGGTCGTGAGCGCATGAGGCCGTGTAATTTAGTGTTCATTGTATGTTTGTACAGAGACTTCCCCTCTCCGTTTCCTTGTTCCCCCTGTTGTATTCGCTAATGTTGAACTCTCTGTCTCTCTCTGTTAGTTCCACTAGTGTCTCGTATCTGTCCGAGTGACACATATCGGGTGTGGAAGAGTGGTCAGTGCCTGCGGGTCGACACAACACTCATGGGATTTGAACAAATGACCTGGCAGAGAGGCAATCGCAGTTTCATATTCAAGGGTCAAGGTGTGTGTGTGTGACGGCTAGACAGAATCTGCTGCCGTTTTTTGGTGAAACATTGTGCAGGATGAGTTTAAATTTCCAACAGTAGGACTTATTTAAAGGTACAGTTCACCACATAACACAAAAGATGATGTTTTAAAGAATATTTACGCCACTTTTTTTAAATACAATAAAGGTGGATGGGGCCCACGGGCTGTTAAAGGCACATAATAATTTTGTGTGAGTAACAAAATGAATTTTAAGTTATTATTGTTTATAAAATCGTGCCTGACAGTCGTGGTCAACGTTCACTTTCAAAGGAAAGCAGCTTAAAAATTCTTCTAAAAATAATTTGTCTTTCACAATAGAGGTTTTAAAAGACATACAGGTGAGAATTTTTGGTGAACCGTTTCTTTAAATAGATCTCAGAAAACAACACTTTTATTAATATCTCAAAGCATCAAATCAAATTAGTCAGAAGAGTTAATAAACCACCGTGTAGGCAGTGGGGGGGCAGAACTTTGTGAATAATAGCCCCTTCAGTTTCTACCGAATATGCTGAGCTAACTGCATAGATGCTGAGATTCCTGCGTGTGCATATTCTCCGCCGGCCTTTATTTTTCTCCGCCTGTTACCTTCAAATCAGGTTCAGGTTTGATCTCCGCTTTTGTTCTCGATGCCACCTTTCACTCACTCGTCTTTCAAATGAGTCTTCATTGGCATGGAAACAGCCTCACTCTCGCATCCCCTCTCTCTCTAATTGGCTTCCTTCCGTTGTGTGTCTCTCCGCCTGTCACTCAGACTCCAGCGCCACGGTTATGGAAGTGGATCACGACAGACAGCTGGTGTTTTGCGAGACTCTGCCATGCCTGTCTTCCTCCCCATCGTCTCCCGCCTCCCCATCCTCCAGGCCGCATGCCTCTGCCCTGAACCTGTTGGGGGCGCTGCAGCCCAGTGACGAACAGGTGGCGGCCCGTCTATCTGCTCCTGTGGTGGCCACGCAGCTGGACACCAGAAACATCTCCTTTGAGAGGCAAGAACATAATTAACAATTGCTAAGTCATTGTCACCAATAGAAAACCACTCCAACAAGGGCAACGTAATCCTCCGTTGCACCGTAGGAATAAAGCCAAGAGCATGAGGCAGCATTTTCAGGCTGCGTTTCATTAGAAAATGTGTGATATTGGACTCACCTCTGTCTCCATGGCACACAGGCCACCTCGTAAACGTGCCTGCCTTGTCTCTGCAGGAACAAAACTGGGATTCTTGGCTGGAGGAGTGAGAAAACAGAGACGGTGAATGGGTACGAAGCAAAGGTACTGCCTGGGCACAACAAGCTCAGTTTATCAAAAGATTGGATCTGCTTCCAGGCTTATTACAAAGTCTAAACAAACTCGTCTATAAGTATAAACCAGTTTTACGCCCACTTTGAGCCAGAAAATAGCGCTGAGTTTTGTGAAGAAAGTGCTTTTTGTAATCAACCTCATTTGCATAGAAAGGAAGGGTGTTTGTATTCAAAATAATAACAGCTAAATTTAAACAGTGCCTTTTTAAAACATATTTAGCATGTGGGAGAATCTGTTTAGAACATTCATTCTAACTATATAATACATGAAAATAGAGAGAAATAAAAACTTTAGCTG
The DNA here is from genome assembly GCA_036877545.1 of Yasuhikotakia modesta. NCBI lineage: Eukaryota > Metazoa > Chordata > Actinopteri > Cypriniformes > Botiidae > Yasuhikotakia > Yasuhikotakia modesta. The sequence goes on along the minus strand of JBAJNP010000435.1, from coordinate 34,786 downwards.
ATAAAACTTGATATTCATGGAAATTTCAGTCACCTTGATAGTTATCCTTCGTAAAGTGCGAGATGCTACGTGTGGGCTAATCAGCTAGCAAAAGCACAAATCTACTGTGGTTGAAGGTTTGGCTCATGAATATTAATTATGCTACTTGACTGGTCCCTCCCAGTAGGTTTCCAAGCAACGTTGGCATGACTTATTAATATTCATGCGTTACACCTTAATTTTGCATGATGTTACACAGTTGCAAACTTTTGCACACTTGCATCCACTGACCTAAATGTAAAAAATGAGAAGCAGCCAATTGAACTGTGGATTGAACACTGGAACTGTAATATGAGGCAATCTGCATTTTGGAGTTTGACTGTGAATGTATTATTTAAAAATGGCACCTGTGTGTCTAATTTATTTGACAAATTTGCACATATCAGCTTTCATTTGGCTAGAGCTTGTGAAATTCTTGCACTGTAGAGCCTTCATCACTTTCCCAACAACTCAACTAACAGGGAATGTTCTCAGAATGTTAACTAATGTTTCTTATATATAATATTAAAAATGTTATTGCTATAGTTTTAAAAAAACATTACAAAATGTTAATACAATGTCTAAAAAACTGCATGTTTTAAACATTCTTACAAACACAATTTTTAACGTTTTTGTTAATTAATGGAAACGTTAGCTAACGTAAATGTTCTTATAACCTTATAAAGACGTTTTAAGTAATTAAATTACATCCATTAATAGACAGATTAACTGTAATTTAATGTGTAATTTAATTACTCTTGTGTTGGTCAATATCTTTGCTTCAGGTTTATTGTGCCTCAAACGTAGAACTGATCACACGCACACGAACCGACCATCTCACCGACCAGCACAAAACAAAAGCCAAAGGTACGTTCTCCAAACGTTTCTTCACGAATCTTCATATTCCTGTGGAAACACAGAGTAATAATTGCAGAGCAGTGAATGCATTACAATTACTGCGCCTGCTGTGGTGGGCATCCCATAATAGACATAACGATTCATGATTCCTCCACCCACTCGCATTGTTCCTAAACAAATAACGTCTGTGTCTTTTCTGCTGTTGTGTTGATGTAACGCAGATCTTTGCATTTTTACCCGCCTGCTGTACTGTGACCTGCTGTGTGTTGTGTGTCTCGTTTCAGGCGGCAAGACGCCTCTGCAGTCATTTCTGGGTATCGCTGAACAGCATGTGGGGCCAAACAATGGGGTGAGTGAACTAATCCTGTTTCTTCCCTTCAGGATTCTGTCAATTTGAAAGACAAATTTAAAGAGCACACAGAGAAATTTAAAGTGCCTTTCTGTGTCATTCTAGTATTGTGTTATTTCAATATTTGTAAGTAAAGTGTGTGTGTGTTTTACAGCACACTATGGTGACTCAGATGTCCTGCCCCGTTACGAACCCTTCGGCCCTGACAGCTGAGGAATACTTTAATCTCAGCCTGAGCCAGAGTCCACGAGACATCGGCCAGCCCAGTCACCTCACCACTAAAACACAAAGGTAGCGCTTTAATCCAACAACAGCTTTGATTTTGAGTAAACAGACTAGATGCTGAAACACATTTTAGATAGTCATCTGCTAAATAAGGTCCTTAGATACGTCTTCAGAATACGGCTATGAAATATGGCATTTTATCATCCACCAGTCCAAAAACTGATCATGACATGTGTGTGTTTACCTAGATTCAAAGCTAAGCTGTGGTTATGCGAGTCACACCCTTTATCTCTGGGGGAGCAGGTTGCCCCCATTATTGACCTCATGGCGATCTCAAACGCCCTGTTCGCCAAACTTCGTGACTTCATAACCTTACGTCTGCCTCCTGGATTCCCTGTCAAGATAGGTAAGAGAAAGAAAAGTCAGGTGCCGTTCCATCTTAAGTTATTATACAAGCAGCAGTGTAATGTTTTTCTGATACCAAACACAATTACAAAAACTCCCCATTCTGTTTGGAAACACTGGTAGCCCCGCCCCAAACGCACGCCATTGGCTGAATCAAAATGGGACGCGTTATCAAATGATGAACGTGTATCATCGTTTAATCAAAACAAAATGTTTAAAAAATGGAGTTTCCTAAAAAAAAGAGTGACCTACTTTAGTAAAAACATTTTATCTAAAAATAAACACTAAATGTGATAATCACATCTTAAAGTGACCACCTTAAAATAAATCAAAACAGTATTACATTCTAATCTAAAACATATTTAATTTACAAATAAACCCCAATCCTTTGTTGCTGTCCCTTAAAAATGAAATTTTATTAGGGGGCAAAGTCCCCCTTGTTCCTGTAAGTCATTTAACTGATGCATCCATAACATTTTATCACCACAGAAATTCCCATCTATCACATCCTTAACGCACGCATCACCTTCGGGAACCTGAATGGCTGTGAGGAGGGTGGATTGCCCCGGGTGGACGCTGAGGGGGACGGACAGAAGGAGAGTCCCAGGACAGAGACCCCTTCCCCAGGCAGCGACTCCTCCAGTGTGTCCAGCTCCAGTTCCACAAGTACGACTCGAGCGGCCGTTTACAAATGTGATCATTACCAAGCGTTTAAGATGATAACAGATCGAGAAATCTAGTGTTACAAAGTAATACCACGTTGAGACAAAGCGCTTGCTGTTTTTAATGGCCGGAGACGAATTGATTGAATAAATGTTTAATGATTGCATTCCTTATTGCGTTGCCTAAAATACTGACGTAACTCTTTTTTATCTGTTTGTCAATATATTTGATCCCATAAACGTGCACCAGTGGACCGGGCATCAATTTGTGTGTGTGTCTGTGATTCACGTTTCAGACTCAGGCCGTGGATGGGAAATTCCGCCCTGTGTGTTCGAGGCTCCGCGGGGATACAGCGTGCTGGGAGGGAACCAGAGACCGAACATACGAGAGGAAGAAGACGACTTGCTGCAGTACGCCATCCAGCAGAGCCTGATAGAAGCCGGATCAGAGTACGACCAGGTCTGCTCAACACGATAACGGATACATGGGCGCCGTGCGAGAGCATCGGTTTACGTTTCTGTCTGGGCTAAAATGCTAAGTTGCTAAGTTCACAGCCTATCAGAAAACATTTGGTGTTTGATATACTGGAACCTGGAGGCGGGTTTTGGTCCATTGTACGTTCACTGTGACAGAAATAGACACTGTGTTACACTTTAATTAATAAATACACTTTAACACTTTAAGTCAGTTGGCTGTTATCTTGGCAACATCCCCAGGCAGATATTTTAATAGGTAGCAGCCAAACAAATCCTGCCTGCTTAAAATGAAAGACTGAAAAGTCTAAATCTGTCTGTTAACATTACATTTCAATAACAACAGAACTGTAAATGTATTTATCTCAAATGACAATAGCTAGAGTTCTAGCTAGTACACATACACACTCTATAGTTCAAAATACACAGCAAAATACACAGCATAAAAACTGGATAGTTAGTTTTTTTAGTAAAAGCCAGAGATTAACATGCAAATTGTTAATTTACCACTAGTTTAGGACATAGTGTAAAATTGTAGCATTTTAAACCTTCTTACACACACTTGTTCCTTCTCCTCACAGGTGACCATCTGGGAGGCTTTGACCAATAGCAAGCCAGGAACTCACCCTCTGTCCTGCGACCCCAGCCGCCTCGAAAGGTCCGCAGTCAGTATTCCCCTTCTATTGTCCCCCGTCGACGCATCTAACACACAACAGGCAGCGTCACACACACATCACACTCAGCTGCTATTGACTCAGGCTTGACTTTCGATGCAGTACAGTAGTTTCTCTTCACCTCTGTTTGCTCTTCACGGAGCTTTACAGCAGAGCCGAGCCGAATGAGCGACCGTCCCTCATCTCATTATTCTTTAAGGTTTCAGCGTTAGAAGACGTGTGCGCCTCCACCATCTATAACTCAATTATTTAAAAGCTTGATGATGAGACATCCTTCAGCTGTCAAAAATAAAAGCAGAAACCGCAGTTAAAATAAGGCACTTATAACATAAACAGGGTCATGCACTTTAAAAAGACTTTTTAAAGCAGAAATGTGGAGCTTAATTTCGTTTATTGCATTGTTCACTTTGTAAGAACCTTAACATAACCACAACGTCTGCTTTTTTATAAACGCATAGACAGTTTTTTTCTGTGACAATTGACATTGTGCCACAAATACTGTGTTTTAAAACACTCTTACATTGTCAATTTCATACAGTTGTCAAAAGGGCCGCCCTCTGTTTACAGAAGTCTCAGTCACAACACTGTTCTTTTCCATTACCCAGAACCCCACAACACAAACCCAGCCCCAGGGAGAGCCCTCGCAGCACACCGACCAATAAGCCACCACGCAGTTACAACGAGCAGCTGCGGTTAGCCATGGAGCTGTCCGCCCGTGAACAGGAAGAGGCGGAGCTTCGTCAAAGACGAGAGGAAGAAGAACTACAACGTATCATACAGCTGTCACTCATGGAAAAGTGACACAACTCCGGGGCTACCGGGAAACAAGGGGTGGGAGGAGCATGCTTGGGGATGTAAAACCAACGCAAACTATGATTGGTCGATCGGTTCAAATGCCCCACCCTTTTCCACTGAGCTGGATGACGACTGACGGCTCATTGGGCCGTCGTTCAGAATTACAGAGAAACCTCTCCTCACTCTGCAAGTTTACAAACACTTATTACTCATGGTAATCCACTAACTGACCAGCACTAATCTGGTGCATGGGACTGCTCTCCTAAAGTCTGAGTGTGCATTCATAATTAGGACAGCAGGGCCAGTCTGTGCTGTGTACATCTGTGTTGTTTTTAAAAGCCATCATCTGAGCACTCGGCCTGCATCTCTCCAACAGGCTGGTAGTGACAAATTCTGACAAATCTTTAATTTAGTCACTTTTTAAATTTTACATGGACACAACGCATTTAGTTTTTTCTTAAACAGGCACAACATCGCCTGAAAGAGAACAGAAGAGCTGTGAATGTATGAGGGCGTCTACACACCAGAATTTATGCTGCATGTCCATTGATTTTTATGTAGAGGAAAAACACCAGTTTGTAAAATAGATGCTTGAGGGAAATAATTTCTGTGGTGTTTGAACACCCTGAGGGGAAACACCGGCCCTGTGTTCTGAGCAACGATTGGCAGCTATCCTCTGTGCTCTGTCAACAGCATGAATTATTATTATTATTAGCCAGATAAGTCAACAAAATAAAAAAAATGATTGTAATGATACAACATGGACTAACAGGTAATAAGAAAATAGTGATAAAAAAGCCATTTTTAGGTACATAAATGATTCTTTTCTGAATCAGATCCTCATCGCAATATATTTTTCTTTTATTGTCGTGTAGTTTTCAACAAAAGCATCGCGCAACTAAACTCTTATAATGGTGCTAAAGTGAAACTATCAGCTCTCGGGTTGGTTAATCAGCGTAATTGTCACAAGCTTTCGTCTGTCTCTTAAATCACTCGACAACAAACAAACAAACAGTCCTTATTTTGTTCAAGTTTCTTTCACGGCCTAAATTCAGTGCTTCCTTCAACATTACCATTGACTCTCATTGCCCCGAATACATTATGACAGAAACACCTGCCCTAATCAAAAATCTAACTGTGTTTTCACAAGAAGTACCCGATCTGGAATAATACATGAAAGCGGCAATCGCTCACACAGAGATAAAAGCCCTGAGCTAAAACCAAACGTTTTATTGGAGAATCTTAAAATAGGCGCTTCTCCGCAGTCACATTTATTTTGGGCCCGAGTGACGTGCCTTTAGGGTTTGATTCATCAGGTGAACCTGAAAAACAAATTGGGAAACACGGCCATACTTCACTTCTTAAAAGCATCTGCGGAAAAAAGCACAAGACATTGAGAATCAGTGACGCTTTTAGACGAAACGGATTCGGTGGCAGAGCTCAAAACAAACACGTCTGATCTGACTTTAGACAGAATTATGATTGCGTTACCTGCAAATGCCAGAGATCTCTGTGGAAAAATGGTTAACATGACTTAACAGATGACATATTATAAAGCATTATTTATACGGAACCTTTTTTAATTTGAATTTGACCCGATTCGGTTGATGCTGTGGTTGTGTGGAGTGCTGCTGTAGTGTTTGTATGTGAATAAAATATAAAATTCACATTTGTAACTTAAAGACATTCTGAATAAAGAAAATCGAATTTAACTTGAATGCATGTCTCAAAGTGTGAAGGTTTTGTGGTTCTAATGTCTCATGCTTGACCTTATTATCATAAATATTGATCATTGAATACCATGATACCATCTGATACCAACACTGTTTTGTGGACCTATAATCTTAGTATTTATGTGGTGCATTTAAAAACATACTACAGTACAGGTCCAAATGTGAAACTGAAGCTAATCGCTTAACGTTTGCGATGAGTTTAACAACACGGCCTGTTCAATGTGACGCTTCTTCAAAAAACACGGTGAGATTTTCCGCCAGCAGCTTCAAGCATCGCTGCATTTTTATCTGTGACATTAGCAAATAAACACAATTATTTTTAGAGCTGGAAGTGTTTAAAGTGTCGCCGTGCGATTCAACAGTCTGAAAAAGCTTCGACTGGTTCTGATTCAACCTCAATGAAAAAATACTGAAGCATAAATGACTCAAACCTATAATAATAACAGATGGAATCATCATTGTCTCCTCATACGCATCACGGGCATAAAAGCAAGAAATAAAACTAACAAAATTCAAAATAGCAATAAAATGCTATAGGTTATTTAATAAGTTTGTGTTCAAATATTCTTGAATAATTCCTATAATATCCATCTTTGTTGGTCCAGAACTCGCTGTAATTACACCAGAAAGCAAGAATTAATATTATATTAAGGTGCTTAGGCTGAAATTTAGCAAAGCTGGTCTTTAGTTACTACCGACCACTTTACATTATAATGCAACGCCGCTCCAGGCCACACCGTGGCGCTAATGGACAAACACAGCAAGAGGGAGCAGATGATTATATGAGATTTTATGCTTTTTGCATAACAACTGTTAGAAATTGTAATGACCCAAACGTGGTTAAAATAGTGCAGTTTTATTGTTTTATAACAGTTACAGCTAAAGCACAGGATTAAAAAAAGTTCATATCAAGTTTACCTTGGTTTCCAACAGACTCATGACTCCACATGCTATCAGGCATCCAGTCAACTCTACCGTTCAAACAGTGCAAAAATAGTCAAATAAAAATGCTATCTAAAAAACAAATAAAACAATTAAAAAACAAGAGAGTAAAGTGCATGTTTTAAGAAAACAACTCCCTTGTTTGAGTTGCTACCTGAAAGATTTTGAACACAATTTGACATACACTTGCTCACAAATGCCCTCATTCACACCTACAGTAGCATCCATCTGAAACTTAGCTTAGACTTCTGAATGAAACTTTAAATGAGTTGCAGTCTCGGACAGTCAGAGTGTAAACGTTCAGTAATGGTCACATGGTGTTGTACAAAACAGTGACTGTCTTTTTCTTGTCCGTTGCTTTGCGTAAACGGCGGACAGGGTGAGTCTTTGCATGTTGTCGCGTGGACACAGAAACAGTGGGCTGGGTGGGGGTGTGTTCAGTAACGCTGACCCCAACCACTTGCCTCTGCTCTGAGCATGAGGCTGAAAGGTGGATGGAGTCTTCAGTCCAGCCTGTCTCCATTACATGGACAGCAGAGTCAGGAGCAGAGGGGCTCTGAGGTAGTACACGCTGCTTCTTGTGGACATCATCATGGCTGTGGGTGGGTGGCAGAGAGTCAAGGGTGGGTAACAGGCAAGAGGAGGTCTGAGGAAAGCCTGAAGCAGCAGGGTGGAAGTCCCAGTTGCTCAGGTCATGAGTAGACAGCTCCAGCCGGTCCAGTTTAGCGAGGGATGCGGAGCGTTTCATGAGCGAAGGAGGAGTGAGACCAGCCTGTCTGATGCGGGCTTCAATTTCCATGGCTCTCTGCCATACCGCAGGTGCTTTGGGATCCAGGGTGCGCTGCTCTCCCTGTTCAGAGTCTCGCTGTCCTTGGGGCGCCTGCTTGCCTTCAGTCTGTCCGACGCCTAGCCCTCCAGCCTCGTATAAAAAAGCCTGGAGTTCTTGGAGTGTCTCCTGGATCTTTTGTAAGTCCTCACTGCTACATCCAGGTCGACCTGAGGGCTTCACCAGGTCATCAACATCAGTCTCCAGCTCAGTGACGCCCTCCAGCCACAGCAGAGAGGAAGAGGCGGAGCTTGGTAAGTGGGCTTCCAGAGAGGGGTTCAGTGTGATCGGGTCAGCCCCCACAGAAACGCTGCTCTCCAGATACACAGAGAAAGAAGGATCAGGAATTATACCAGAATCCTCATCATCCAGTACTTTGGCATTGTCTTCTTTGCTGTCTGCAGGCTTTTTGGGGCAAGTTGGGACTTCATCGCCCCCTGGCTGATTAGAGAAGGACTGTGGCTCTGGACTGTCCAAACATGGGGACGGAAGAGGAGAGCGAGAGGAAGGAACGTCTTGAGTCTGACGCAGTATAAGTTCCAGTTGCTCTGTAGCCCGACGCACAGATCCTGAGGGCCTGTCAGGGGGAGAATGAGGAACAGAGGCGGTTTCCTCATTCGCTTCTGCCAGCGTTGTGAGAGTTTGATGAGAGTTGATTGACAATGGTGGGCTGTTGGTTATGGATTCCAGTTCAGTAACTATATGACGCACAGACACGCTGTTGTCATGGTGAGAAGAGAGAGGCTCTGGATCACTGTTGGTCTCCAGGTAGGACTGCCACTGTGATAGAAAACAGAGCAAACTATTATATTTAATCACTACAGTTTTTATTTTACTTAACACAGTCACCACATTTATTTTCATCATATTGTGCCAAACCTGTTTGAATTTTTATGGAACATAAATCAAGATATAAAACTGAATATTGGGAGTGTTGTTTGTGAAATAGGTTGAACAGATTTAGTTTAACGCAAAATAAACTAAACTATTTCTAAACTATTTCTTTAATTGCCATTCTAGTCTACACCAGGAGGAGGCAGTGTTGCACAGACATCACTTGCCCTCCTATACTGTACCAAGATTACTGTTAGTTCGATTGAGTCATTTCCATTTATGTTACATCATGCCAATTCTTCTTTCATGACAAAACTGCAACACTGTCTACAGATCTTTGAAGTAAGTGCAGACTCTTACCTCATCTGATTCCTCACTGGGGCCCTCCAAGGGGGGACTGCATCTGGAGTGAAGAGGCCGCACAGTGGTGGGTTCAGAAAGTGAACGAAACTGACTGTCCTGGGACAGACACAGAAACTTCTCTCTGGCACTAAAAAAGTCAATGCTGTCAGTGCTGAGGCGAGACGGCCCAGGGCTCGTAAAGCTGTCTGCCCCTTCCAGATCTGCAGCGTTCAGGTTGTTATCATCGTTGGAGCTGAGTTCAAGTGCTGCGGGGGCTTCTGAGGGGCCGTCGGCCTCAGGCGTGCTCGAAGACGGCAGATTCTTCTCATCTTTGCTGACAGCATCCAGACACAGTTCTAAGCTTTGTGACACAGTGGATTCTGTCACTTGAAAAGAGTTATTCTGCTCCGGTGTGTCTGGGGACAGTTCAACACAGTCTGTTTTTGGCTCAGGCACGTGGTGAGACGACTGGGCGCCGAGGTCTGGAGTTGCATCACCTTTCTCCTCAGGTAAAGAAGGGATGAGGACATGGAGAGAGGGTGGAGGCTGAGGACGGATGACAGTCTTGGTCGCTGCCACTTCTAAACTTGTGTTCTTGGCCATATTCAATTCAGGCACCACTGTGGCCGCCCGCTGTCTGGGAAGAGGCGGGAGGAAGGAATCCTCATCATCTTGCTCAAAGGGGAGACAGTTTTCCTCAGATGTTTCACCTTCCGTGGCGTGCAGAGGTGACTTAGAATGGGTGCTGTCAATGACGGGCTGTGGAGCAGCAACAGCGTCCTGCACAGTCGTATCCAGCATCTGCTGGATGGAAGAAGGACCATTGTTGTTGTTGTTATGAAGGTCAGAGCGGTCCAGTGGGCGTGGAGGCTTGCAGAACAGCTCGTGACCTTCTGAGAGATCAGTGTCTGAGTGGGAACGCCAGAGCTTGTTATGCCTCTGTTTGCTGGAAAAATGAACAAAAAATGAAAGAAATATGTCAAAGGGGCATTCTGCAGTTGGATGAAGATATTAAGGTTGGTGACCACTCTTTTGTCAAATGCACAGAATTGCATGAGGTGTGTGAACGAGACAACAGACATGAAAGAAAAGCATGACAGCAAAGCTGTGCAACAAAAGGAATGTGGAGAAGCAGCTACGGTGACGTAACGTGTGCATCACATCACAATAGCAATCAAACGACGTGCATTTTCTCAGTGGAAACTAACCACAAGCCCTGTTGACCCTTATTAAGAGCAAAAGTTCTGCATGCAACCCAGAGTCAATGTGTGTCAGTAAGGCTATTCTTTGCTCATGGTTCAAAAGAAACAGGTGTGTTTGACCAACAGAGAATTACGTAACCATTGTGATCTGCGTGTGTTTCGTACCTGGCCAGTAGGATACCCTGGTACTCCTCCAGCTGTTTCATGAAAGATGGGTTGGGTTTGGTGACAGTGCGGCGCTCCTTTACGTGGTCGAAGGCTCGCTCCAGATCCCAGCCGTACTCCTTCATGGCATAAGCGATCACAGTGGAGGCAGAACGGCTCACTCCCATTTTACAGTGGACTAGACATTTAACCCCGGCTTTTCTGTGGCACAAGTTTAATACAACCTCATTTGCTTTGGTACCAAGTGTGACACAATTACTCAAGTCTGTGATTAACATTTATTCCATTGTTTGTCATCATGAAAACCTGACTAAGGATTCGAATCATGATTTATATTGTTCTTTGTAACTCACTTGGCTTTGGAAATGAACTTGTAGGTGTCGTTCCAATATTCCAGGAGGTTTGTGGCCTCCTCGTCGTACACTCGGATGTTGTGGTACTCAAAAAGCCCGGGGAAGAAATTATCAATCTCACGTGTCACATTCAGGATATAACGAACCCTGAGGAAATAGGGGGAGCGTTAAATTAACAATGGCTGCATGCAGCTGAGCGGATGCATTCATTTAAAAAGAGTGGCCTACAATAACATAGTCACTTACCCACTGGTCTGAAGCTCCTCCAGATTAGATGCGTTCCACTCAGAACCCTTGGAAGATAACATTGAATTAATACTTCTAAAGGCACATTCTACAGTTCTTGGTAAAGTCCACAGTCTGATGGAGACTAACCAGGAAAACGTGTTCGAAGATCTCAGTGGGGCTGTCCATCTGCCCAAGGATGACAATCATCTCGTTATCTATAAACTCCTTGAACTCCCGTAGGTTGCAGACCATCTGCATTTCCAGCTCTGTGCGGATCTGAGAACAAAAGTTATCCTTTAACTTTCATTGCTAAAGCTATCACCAGTATATTCCAATACAATAACACCACAGACCAAAAGGGCAACCAAACATTTATGCATCAACCTCAGAAATTTCCCAATTACAGGATGGGACAAAATGGAAATTTGTACCTCTTTTGAAGTGACGTTTTCCAGGTCCTTCTGCATCATGATCTCTCTCAGACGTGTCTTAATCAGCCTCTCGGTGCGCTCCCTCTCGGTCGGCCTACATGCATTAAACACATTATTACAAATAATGCAGTTTGATAACCCGTCCTGAATCTCTAGAACCATTAAGCTCATGGGTTTGATTCCCACGTACTCATGCGAATGTCGAGCTGTTACCCTGTATGGGCTTTGGACAAAGGCGTCTACAAAACAAAAGCACGAATGTAAATACGGTCAGGTCTCAAAGAGAGGTGTGGCCTCCCTTCCCATGATTCTTTGTTTTTTGGTGTGGTTTTGTTTGAGTTCAATTTTACCAATACCAATGATCTCAGAACAGAACAAAGCCGCCGCTTTATTCAAACAACAATTTGATAAATAGAGTCCCAGTTTGGCCGCACCGTGTCTGAATGTTAATGGTAAATGTGCGTCATCTCTGGGACTCTTCAGTTGGGTTCACCCTGGGACAAGTGTCTCTTCAGTGATAGCAATACAAGCTCTGATTGGACCCCAGGGGACCGCACTGTGTTGTTAATTGCTGCCAGTAACCTTAAAAACACAGCTAAATGTAGGTCAATACCCTCAGCTGCTGACTGTGTACGTGAGGGCGATGCGCTCAACAATTGCGATTGTCTCACATTTCACTGTGTGCAATGGCTCAGCATGTTTACACATGCTAGCATGATTGAGCGAGGAATTAGACGCAGCTATTTTCTATATATTAAAAATGAGGTCTGAGGTTGCAAAAGAATGTCATGTGGTTCATATGAATCATACTTAAGTTTATCACAAATTGCTACTCCCATAAACTGCATGGACCAATTTCATAATGCGTCCTTTCTATTTTTAAGTCTTGGAAAAGTGTAGCTAGACTTTTCTCCAAAACTTTCTTTGTGTCCACAACAGAAAAATTATACACATTTGAAATATTAAGGTGAATGAGAAATTGTTATTTTTGGGTAAATTATTACTCTGCCATTGATTCTGACATCGGTTAACTGGTAGAGTTACCCACAGAAGTCGTCAAAGGACACCACGATACGTTAAACATGATATGTTAAAAGACCTTCACTGGAGGCCTCTAACCTCTCAAGGAAAATCGCTTTGGCCTTGTTACTCAGGGTCACTCAGTTCACAGTGTCTACAACAAGCAGCAGATTAATAATTTCCCCCTACTCAAGCCTGCTTTTTTTGGGCCACCTGTCTCCATCCATCTACCACTCTACCTATCTGTCTCGCCCATTTTTTCCAACCGTAAATCAATCCATCTCGCCGTGAAGCTATATAAAGCAAGCGGCCGCAGCCATGCCTGTTAAAGTCAAAAACACATGCACGTGGCAATACCTCCAACTGTGGGAAATTCCCCCAACATATAAAACCTCTGCCCTGGCCACATCTTGGAAGCACTGCTTCATTTGACCATCGTGTATCTAAGAAAAACTCGAGGACTCAGGGCTATTTGTCTTGGTGATTTGGCAATAACACATTGATCTATTTATGGAACGGGTTCTTTGTGTTGCTATGATGCAAACTTGCCCTGTTGACCTATATGATTGACTTCAGAACTTGCATCATACGGTTGCGCGTGAGCGTGTTGTTGTGCCACGCTTTCCTGAAAACAAGGACGGATTTACAATGCAAATACTGCACTTCACCCCTTAAGTCTGTAATATAATATTCATAAACAACTATCAGCTCGGCCTAAATACAAAAAGCACGAGAACCATAACAATACCCTGTGACCACATGCGGGTGTGTGTTACTCACACATCGGTGAAGAGCACGGGGGAGTCTGCGCGGTGCGACTGCACGTCCTGCATGGCGTTCCACTCGTTGATGAAGTGCTGGTCGGAGGTCACACGACTCTGATAGTAACTGACCCAGGTCAGAAAGAGGCTGCCTGGGTAGTAGTTATTACAACGGGCCCCTTCGCACACCTTATGTAGGGACTGCAAGGCTGACCTGAGATTATGCGAGAGAAAACGCATGTTGAAGACATAAATAGACAATAATGCTTGACAAAGTTTTCTAGTTGTTTAGTTGCAGGTATTGGTGTGAGGACCCTTCATATGATTAAGAGAATCTGAATCTGAAAAATGTGTGCAGTGCGTCATGAGTCATTGTTTTTTTTTGTTCTGTGTTCCCACAAACTAAAAACTGCACTAAATGCATATTTTTTATTTTAGAAGTACGTCAACATACAGACGGCTTCAAACAAAAAACACACAGTAAACTAAAAGCCACAAACTTTTGTCTTTATGAGTGTTTTAAACTTTACTCCAACACTTACCACATGGCCTGCACTGAGACTGGTTTGAAGACGTGAACTCTGTTAACGGTTGACACACTGAAGCCCCTGTTTAAAAACAATTGTAATCTTAAAGATACTGCAACAACTTACTTTCAAAATTAGGAATTTCATTGTGCATTTCATGCCTCACCCATCTCCGTCCAAGTGTATACGTGTATCGCTCCACAAGGGTAAGACCAGTCCAACTGTGCAAGTGCTACAGGAAACGCATCATCACATGTTACAAGCAGCACCTTCTACAGCTGAGATGCATTCTGTTTGTAAAACATCGTCTGTGTTAAAGCATCAGCAATACTGACCGGTCCGAATTGCTAAAATCCATTCCCAGAACCACACTCTCCTCTGTGTCCTGTCTACCATTGGTGGAGACGATCACCATGTAGCGTGTACGCTGATGGTACACGCTCTCCAACCGGACAGCCTGCGAGACGAGAGACATAGGTCAGCATTGTTCTGCTCTGGACTCTCAACCGTGGTGGGATGAGAAGGTCCGAGAAGGTCTGGATGAGTTCAGTTACCAGGCGGATGGTGTCCTCGGGCCGCAGCAGAGTGAACATGATCTGCAGGTGCTGCTGAAGGTCACCTGAAGAGGAAACAGGAGGAACCATAAACCTCATGACATTTGCATACTACAGCAGAGATAGCCAGAGTCACTTTCGCTTCCTCTGAAACAGGGCACCTGTTCCTTGTTTGGTGTGGGGTTTGTAAATCATGAACAGAAATTACATTTACATTTATGCATTGAAATATTGAACCGGTTGGAGTTAAAGAAACAGGCACATTTAAAGCTGCAACTGTTTCTGACTAATAACGATAATCAGTTAGGTCTCAGTTTATATTGATTCATAATTTTAACCCGACTTCCTAGGAAATGTCAGCTTGGCTTCAACATATGTTAAGAAATGTAATCTGCAATTTTTTGTTTCAAACAGAGGTGACAGTAGAGAGTCAAAAGTTACAGATCACAGCTTTGATATTATTGTTACATATTCTTAACACTTAAGCCAAACTTCACTTATCAATTTTATTGCATTGGATAATAAAATAATAAATAATAAAACCAAGCATATACATGCACATACATGTCCTTGGTTAACAATGTCTGTGGGCACAAGGACCTGCTGCATTGACAATTTTGTCATTTTTAATGTGTTTTGTACCTGTGTGTTTGTTACGGCGCTGTGTGAGGCGGGGTGCTGAAGAAGAGGAGGAGCCATTGCCTCGTGGGAGGAAGAGGGCGGCGCCTTTGACGGTTAGGAAGTTTTCGCTGATACTGAGGAAAACAACAGTAGCAGACAGAGAGACTGTTTATCCACATATCATACATACCAAAAATAAAAGCTTGCAAGGTTTAACCTCTACCAGAGTTTATTTCTGCCACAATCATGTAAGAACAAACGTGACGTACAATCTAACCACAGTTTCGAACACTTAATTTGCATAATTTGCATTTGCATACTAGCGTGGACCATTTTATGACCTTATACTATCACTACATAAAGTGTGTGTGTGTGTGTGTGTGTGAAGGACTGTTTACAGAAATCACCATAGAGGCAGTTATTGAGCCTCGACTGGGTAGAGGTCACGGTCAGTCTGATAAACAAACATGTGGAAACATGTGACCTCTAACAGCTGTCATTTCAATGCGCTACAACTCAACACATTTAGTAGCAGTCAGTTTTTACCGATCTGAACCACCAGTCACTGCATCTCATAGCACACATTTTGGGCTTTCCACACATCGCCCTCGCTGTAGCTGCTTAAGGAATCTGGGTAATTCTGCGGAAATTCGAACCCTGTCCACCTCGGCTCTTTGGGCTTTGGGAGAGGAAGGACTACAGAATATGAGGCAATGCGAGAAGCCCGGGGCTGTCACGCCCCGAGAAAGACAAAAGAAAACAAAAACATCTGATCTCATTTCCCACATCCCAGTCACCCCCTGACCCAGCTGTTTCCTCTGCCTTTATTCTCTCCCTCATTTGACTCCCATCTCTCTCGCTCTCTTTGTTTTTTATAGCGGCCCCTAATAGGCCTGATGGACGCTTGGGGAAAATGTTTCTGGAAAGGTTTTGCAAATTCAAAAGAGGAACAAGGTTACAGAGACAAAGAGAAAGTTAGTGCTAAAGTTCTGAGGACAAAGGAGAGAAAAAATTCTTGTCTTAAACTGTTACAGGGCAACTCTGAGCCTTCTTCAAAACCCTTCACCTATCAGCCCATGAGGGGATACGAGCAGCTGGCTGATTCCGGGTTAAGACTAATTTTACACTTCTAAAAATAAACAGTGTGTGAATGCAGACTGTAAAAGTCCAACAGCAGTGTTGGTAGCTACTGTATCTTCTCATGTGACCAAACATGAAACAGAACTAAGCATGTTTGCCCTTATACTATTTTACATGCATGTATAAGGCAAGATCTGAGATGCTGCGATTTATATTTGCATAAAGAATTAGAGAAATGCAGTGAAAAGAATCGCATGCAGTACAGCGCGTCGCGTCAACTTCCCAGCTGACGTGTTAAAGTATGTCAACCACTCTCACACTTATCAAACGCTGCAATTAGTGTAAAATGCAGCCTGCAGAAGGCCGAAAGCTTTTGCGGCACAATTACGTGACAGGAATATGACCCGGAGGCCGTGCCAGGCTGGTTGCAGCACAAGCAATGCAGCGTCTGTGTGCGGCGTGAGTGTCCCAGGACCACGAGATGCGTCTTCCACCCACTGGCATTTCACAAAGACAGACATGTTAAGGCATCTACATTCAACACTGACTCACGCTATTACAATACAATGAAAGAAAATCTTGATGGGTCAGACAGATGAAACAGATAGACGGTTAGAAAGAGAGAGAGAGAGAGAGAGAAAGAGAGAGAGAGAAAAGGCGGTGGGTGGGTCATCTTTTGGCATGCAGCACTGGACAGGACTTGTTAGGGCACAAACACAATCATCACTATGTAAGGCACCTCTGAGCGCCGTGCACAAGCCAAAGGTTGCCTGACCCCCACCCGTCCCTGGCCATATTAGTCAGTGTCTCACCAGGGAGGAGATAAATATAGGCCCAGGCTGAGGGCCTTATGAGTTCAGGCCTGATATTCAGAGCGAGTGAGTGGGAGATGGCATTCTGTCACCTTCTGAGGTACAAATTGGGCTCCTTGCGGCTCGTACAGAGACATACAGGTATAAATAGACAGAAATAGAGCAAAAGATGGAAAGGCATGCTTGGAAAAACTGTAAAGAATGAGGATAATAAAACACTAGGGTACATTTTTGACATACAGGCCCAGTTTTTAAAATTAAATGAGATTAAATGAGACACAATTCTGGTTCAGGCACAGTCCTGGTTTGCTCAGACAACCAATTAAAGTGACGCTTGCTATAGTGAGAGACAGGTTTAAACATTATATACAACGAAATATATATATAAACCTTTTGATAAAAAAAAAAAAGATTAATTTTAATATAATGGACTGTGTAAATATTAGCATTTAGTGAACATGAAGTGTTTTTATACGGCAAATCTCTACGGTGTTTGTTTTAACATCTAACAGCTCCAAAAGCAATTACATAACTCAACAGTGGTGCCATTATATCAATCACACGTCCGTTTGTCTGATAATACGATCTCTATCAAGTGTATCCAACTTTACCTGGAATTAGTTAGCGATAAAACAAAAACACGTGCTTAGGCGTTTACAACAACGGCAGATACAATAATCCATTTACCGCACGTTTTAACAAAGTACTTTATTCTGGTAACTCACACCTGCAATTTCTCAGGTTAATCATTAAAACCTGCTGACAGGCACAGACTCATTCTTAGTCACTGTTTGCCTCTTGGCAGCAAATACGGTGTAGTTGAGGTTTGTACATTGTGAGATATCAGCACGGGGTTCCCCATCACACATCGTTTTAATCAGTCAAATAAAAGCCAAAAAAAATAAGCTCCGTGTAAGAAAATCCACACTGGTAATGAGTTTTTCCTAACTGAAGCCTAGCAGTCAGTACGAATAGCAAACCGTGATTCCTCTGCAATGGACGATGCTGTAACGGTATTGGCTTACGTCAGGTGAATGCTTAGTCAGACTAAATACAGGGCTGCGTAGCACCATTCTGTGCACTGGAACATAAAGCAATCGACTGAAAGTTAAGCCTGACTCTAAAGATTTCACAATCTGCTGGGACGTAAAGAAATCGGATTTGGTACATGCTGTTCTTGTGGTTGAAACACAGTGATGATTTCTTCATTAAAAAAAACTGCTTGTGAAACACGAGTGAAAATTGCATTTCAGACCACAGGTTCAATTAAATTAGTTCTGAGATGCACCATTTCATAAACGTTGCCAAACGTTGAGTAAACAAATCTAGCCAAGTAGAAACTTCAATAACTTAAGCTAGTATGACATCAACAAGGCTAAACTCTCAGATGAACATTTTCAAACTGAGAAATTTAAAACTAAGCATTTACAGAAAGATTTTCTGTGAATAACGTCCGTTTCTCAAACTTATCAAAGAACAAATACAACAACATAATACTTCTGAAAATTAAAGTCACATGGGAAACTTTAAGGTGGTGTGTTAGTTGCCTCTTTTGAGCCAGAGAACTACCGCTGCTATTCACTGTGGAAAAGGGCAGCGTCAACTTTCTTCTAAATGATCACTAAAGTTTTGATCTGATGAACAACTAAACAAAGGAAGAAACTACATACAATAGGCAGGTTAAAGCCATTAGGGACAGTGTTGACATGACTTTATATGGTTATGGCAAAGAAGCTGGAGGTAAAATACTTGTCCGACTCATCGGTTAAGATCGAGGGCAGGTCGGTGAATCAGATCTCGCAACACTTCGTGACGTCACAAACTCCTCAAGAAACTTTTCAGGTGTTTGCAAACGTCTCGGAGGATTTACCGTCACTGGCTGCTTTCACTTCCTCTTCCTTTATTATTCCTCCTTTTTACTCAATTTGGTGAAAGTTTTATAGACTCGCGTAAGTATTTCAATACTGCGGCGTTTAAAGTATAATAAAGTAAATATTACAAAAAGACCCTGAAACGACGAATGCGTTCATTCATCCTGTTGTGAATGAACAGGATAAAGTTTAACTTTCACTTACAGCTGGTTTATCTGGTTTTGTGAAGCGACGGCGTTGTCGGTGAAGTGCGGCATGATTTTCGCCCCGCAGCAGGAGCAGAAACCCCGGGCAGAGGAGCTCTCCGGTACCTCCACGCTCTCCAGGGTCATGACGGGAATCAGAACCGGGCGCTGCGGCCGGATATCCTCAACTTCAGCGCTCACTCTTCTACATCCATGTCGCTTCCCTAAAGAAACTAAAACTACCCGAATTGTCCAGTCCGCTGTATTGTACTGAAAATGATATATCCGGATACCAGCGTGGACTTAAAGTACCGCAATAGTTACACTAATGCGCGTGATGCATGTGATGCTGCAAACAAGCAACAATCGGTACCGAAAAGTTACTCGTTTCTCTTAAACGCGCTGAAACGGTCAATAAACAAAAGAAAATCTGTTAAAGACGAGGTTAAATGTGCATTTGCTCAATGCACGGACCGGTGACTGTCCCAACACACGCGTTTACTCAATGTGCGTGAATTGCGGTGCGGCGCGTTGACGCTTCAACACAAGGAGGAGTCGCCGACATGTGCTTCAGGAGGGCGCTTCGTAAGTCTCCACAGACGGACGACGCTACAGACACCGGCGCAACGACACGTCAAACTCCCGCGGAACGTTACAGCGCCGTGCGGTTACACGGTCTGAGCTTTGAAATCACGAGTCTGGAGTGCACTTCAGTGCATCTTTCAGACCAGACTGTTGTTTTTCATGGGCGGTCTAGACTCCAGAGGATCTATGAATAGCTGAAGTTTAAAAACAAGGTCGGAACTAGGGAAAAGAAAATAAATAAAGTCAGGTTTAAGTCGTGGCAATGATCTGTTGGCATAGTGAAGCTCACAAAAACATCGGGGTTGAATTTTTTGCCAGTCAAATTAATTATAGCTTAATTATATTATAGATATTTATTTTGTATCATAATTAATCGGCATAGGTTAAAGCAGTGGAGCCATCACTTATATGATGCTTGCTTTACTGTATATACAAAAAATACAAAAATATATATTTAAAAAAGTTTTTATTACATAATGAGAACAGGTAAACGGATAATTAATCTAAAAGCAATATCACAATGAAAATAATACTGCTCATAAAATAGACATTTATCTTTCAGCAAAATAACGTTTCCTATTTACTTCTTTTGAGGCTTAGACATATGACAAGTTTGGTGCAATCCACTCTCATGTTTTCTAAGACCCTCTTGTGTGTTGTAATCAAAGGCCTTGGGCAATTGTGAACTGAGTGATAGATTTCTCAGAGCGGAGGGATATTGACTAAATGACCTGCAATTCAATGGTGAAAACACCCCTCTCTTTCAGTCTTCAATCTTATGTAAGTTAGCACACAAAACAGAACAATACTTTTGTTAAAAGTAGAAATGACATATAAAAGCAGACTTTGAAGCACAAGTTATGTCACAGACTCATAACAATAATAAAGACATAATAAGGTTCGACACTGAAGTCACAAACAGTGGAAAAGAGAACACAGAACAGCATTTACATTTATATTACACGACCACTTTTTATAGGCATTTGCTATCCCTGTTTATCCAAACTGTCCTTCTTATCTAAATCCAACTGTATGACTTGGCCTGCAACCAACATTGGCTGATAAAAGAAACTACATGCTTAAAATAGATCAATAATGACACTTGAATGACAAAAAAGGTCCTTCCTTCTTGACATACTACTAGAAAAAGATATGTACCTGCACATATTTGTGCCATATGCTATACAATAAACATTGTGGTTTCCAATAATTTGCTGAACTAATGTAAACACAACAACAAACCTCAAACCTAAATGTTACATTTTTGACAAAAAAGCTATTTCTGTATTCTTGTGCACAGCCAACTGATTGTCACAACAACGGCCAAAGGCAAAGTTTAAGGCAGCTGCACATGTGATTTGCAGTGCAGAGGAAACACCCATCTGCTATTTTGCCCAGTACAAGTAAAACTGGATTCCACTGAATTAATCAGATTTGTTTTTGTTTACCAACATTTTAAAATTATAACATTTATTTTAGTATGGACAGAAAGAACGTTGTCTATTTCTCATATTTTTAAGAGTTAAGAGTTAAATGGGTGAATAAATGATGACAGTTTTGGGACGAACTATCCTTTACAACAAGATGAGAACACATTGCATTGAAGAACCTATATAGAACATTAGCCAATGATTTGAGAATGTTTCCTGTTAGCCAATTTGCTTTATCGCTACAAGTTTTCAATATAAGCCTTTCAACTTTAAATTTAGAAGGACAGATCTGCCACACATGTGGACGAATGATGTAGGCCCTCTGTTTTCTTTGCTTCAAACCGATTGCATCACAAAATAAAGATTTCAATATGTTCACTGCACAACACATGAAGCCTTATCAAAAAAACTCCAGCGCCACCAGTTAGCACACACGAGGTTGCGTAAGCCACTTTATGTTTATATCTTGAGTTTTCCCATTAAGACCTTTTGACTTCCTTGGCTGGTAATCTGAGCTGTTGTCATGTCATGTTTACAAAAACGTTAGTCCTTGTTGTGCAATGGACTGCCATCTTACATGCAATGTCCTGGAAAAGGTCACTATGGCTTCCAGGATTACAGGTGCCCCTGTTGATTACCCCCATTTCATGACCACACTGTTCTTAAAGGCCAGCTGTTTCCTATACTCAAAGCTGGAAATGTGTCTGATAGCAATTCTTTACCACATCATTAAAGTCAGCCGGCCACATGGGATTTTTTTGTGTTTGACAAGGATGGCCACTATGACTACAATCTTTTACTTTAGAGTGAATTATGTTTGTTGAAAATGAAACTCTGGAGTGTCTTATTTATTACACTGTAAACTAAACTATTTTTTATAATAATGGGATGGATGGGGCACCGAACAGGTTATAAAACTACACTGGTGAGAGAAATTCAGGCGTGAATCAGCTTGCTTGATTCGCCCAACCCTGTGAGAAACCGTCAGCTAAGCTAATCACGCTCACACACACACACACACACACACACACACACAGTCTTTTTATGTGGTCCAGAGGAACCTGCTCAGCCGCAGCACTCCGCACAGGACATTATAATTTCATGCTGGCTCTATTTTTCTCATTCTGTTTTTTGAAGCCTGTATTTCCTGCTCTCGCTCTTAACCGCCCCCTTCTCAGCTCCAAGACTAATTTGAGCTGTTGGAATGAGGCCAGCGCATAAAGCGAATGCATTGCATGCGAGCTAAGAACAAATAGTCTCATAAAAAACACAATAAATGCGCTGCAGGCCTGCTATGGCTTAATAGTCCTATAAAAACTCAATAAATGCAAACAATGATGATGACGGCAGAGCTTGTGGCCACCTGACAGACAGATTCTGAATCTTTTAGCAGCAACCTGGATTTGATTCATTTTGGTTTTGTCTGAACCCTGTTGGTATTTGCTAACTACTGGTTTTACAAGCATGTTTCTTGCATTTCGAGTCCTTTTAAAATTGCCTAAATACAGCCCACATTTTGCATTAACTGCGACTTGTTGTTCAAGACTCTCAGAAATGCCACCCATAGCTGAGGCAAATGAGATTAATGTGCAAGTGTTGGACAACATCTTGTAATTAAACAGCACACCAGCGTTTGCAGGCTACATATTACCATTGCGAACATTGCATATCCTCCACAACCCTTAACCTTAAGTTAGCAAGTGGTCGTGCATGGCCAGTTACTCGTTTAATTTAGGCTCATGTTACATAATCTAGAGTCAGGTTGTTGCATCAAGGTTGTTTGGGGGTGGGGGGGCTATGGGAAAGTCAAGTAAAAACACACACACACACAAACCCCTCAAGATAGGACAGGACCTCATAGAAATGACATCAGTCGCCATAGAATTACCTAACATGCCCTGTAATTGAGACCATGTGTGAAACCTTCTGGGCGCCAACTTCTGGGGTGCCTCGTAAGTGTGACCTAAAGTTTTTGTCTTGGATACTGCAAAAACAAAAACCTAACATCATGCAAGACCCTCCGAGACGTTTCCAACTCTGGCGGCGGGAAGCCAAACGATGTTGCATAACTAATCTTACATACTGATCATTCACGCAGCCAGGATTCTTATGATAAATTAGATCACAGTCGAAACTCTTTGCAGATCCTGCCAATGAAATCTGTCAGCCATGTGCTGCGAGGCTTTACTCACATTTTCTGCTCTGATTTTAGGGGAAAGTCTGCAGATATGAGTTAGATAACCAAGCTAAGCTCTGACAGAGCATGTTCAGGACAGAGATAGTGGGGAGGAATCCAAAACGAAGACAAAACAAACAGGCCTGACGTCACAATCAGATGTAACAAACAGATAGTCATGTAAATATTGCACTGGCTTAATATTGTACTGTACCAGTTTGCATGGTTTGTCATGGGTTCAGTTATGAAACAAGGTTTCATTATTTCCTGTTTAACTTAAAACAAATGCTAATATGAAACCAACACTAAACTAATATCCACTTTTCGGTTTCTTTTTAAGATAGCGTTACTATTTGTGACATCCTCCAAAACCACAACTGACAAAAGTTTCTATTCTGAATTCGTTTTATTTTTACCTATATCTGGCCAAGATAAACAGGTCAAACAAGGCAGTTATACTTTCTGAGATTGAAACAAACAAGTTTAACACAACACAAACTCTGGAAAAGTTCAGACCCTTCCACTCATGTGCTGTCCTGAACGCTCCCTCTGGTGGTTGACATACTACATAGCACAAAAATCAAAACCCCAATATTTTTTTAAAACTAATGAAGATTTAAAAGTGGAGGGGCAATGCAAAACAAGACGTTATTGTGGTGAGACAGTTTTGCAAAAATACCTTTTGGGCTGAGAGTGTTGATCATCTTCAGCACAGCCCTCCTCCTGCAGAAAGAGAGAGAGAGAGAAGTTTGTCATTTAAGAACACACAACATTTAGTAAGTAAAGCACAGTGGTTTAGCATGAAACTTAACCCCTCCCACTTACTATAACAAACTTAAGTATGTGCAACTATGCAGTAATGCAACAGAAAACAAATATTTTGTAAAACAAAGTTATAAAACACTATAAACTTTTCTGTTCCTTTTACTCTGTGCATCTACAAGTTAAGAAACAAGACACGATTACAATATAGATTAACTGACAAGGGCAGAGGCCATCATAAAAACGATAGTGGACACTTTATACACACCATTAGTCAATAATCTAGACAAGCATGTTTCATCAAAACACCTTCTCCATCTAAACCTCATTACGGGGGAAGATCTTTTGTCTTCCTGCTAATGACGTGTCAGGTCCGCTTATCCTGAAGTTTGCAGACAGCTCATATAGCCCTCCTGTTGATAATTGTCTTTCAAAAATAAACTCTCACTCATATTTTCTAGCTAGATTCTTAGACAAACTACCAGAGCCAGCCACCAAAATATACAACAAGATGTTGGATTCTTCTGCCCAGGTTGTTTAAGCTGTTTATTGAGCCCTGGATAAGTAGTCAGGCAAGATATATGACCTAGACTACAATTATTATATACCATAAGCATAAAACTGCTGTACAAGCGAATACGCCCCTGTGTATGCCGTCCACAAATGCTGGCAATTCATTAATGCAGAGTCTTATTTTCAAGCATACATGTAAGCTGTCTGTGACATTGTCTATTGCTTTTGAAATTTGAGAATATTTGTGCAACGTCACATCTCACAATTTGTTTAAATGTACTGGAGAAAACTGGCTAATTTGCTGCTAGCTTTTAGCATTTCACCTCATCGCAGCCAGTGTGACACAGGCATACCACTGGAGCTCTGGAGAAGTTCACCAAGGACGTTCTGAGGAAAACCTTGAGACATCTCACAAGATGACTCACATGAGCTTCAATGGGGTCACATGATCAGCAGCTTTAAAGAGGGAAAATATCGGCTAATTTCACTCAAGTAACCCGATTCTGAACACAGCTGCAGTTTTTACAACGCCTGGAGAGCTAACCTAGATATTACAGTACATTAAGGAGGTAAATAAACTCAGTTTAGAATTCATGCTGGTACAAACGTGCAGTTTCTTCTGCATCACGCATGTTTAACACATTACATGTATGTAAACATAACAAATAGCTGAAACACTTGGTTGAATCTGAAAGCTTGAATTAGATCTTAACATGTTCAGAATACATGTGCTACGCAAAGCAACAGTATGTGAATTAATATGCAACAGTTATCCTGATGAGCTACAACATGGAAGAAATACTGTTTCCCACAATGCAATGCACTCAATGTGCCCTTCAATTCCCATGTGACAAATCACTCAGAAGCAATCGATCAAAATCTAATTTACATTTTAAAACAGATGTTTTACTTCCAAAATTATGAACTGGGCTGCACTGGCGCAATATGCAACACACAGTTTATTCTAGTGCCGGCATGCAGTTTATATTGCGCAGTATGCAGTACAATAGTATTCCATTTCCAACAGAGCCTAAGACACAAACATGGAGACAAAAGACATTAACCCACATTTGAGCTCAAGCCGCAAGATTCTCACTCAAGCATGCATGCACAATGAACAGGACGTTTACGGGCACAGAAGCAGGCTGCGGGCTGAAATATTTACATTTTATACCATGCAGTGTGTCTTACTGTCACTGAGAATTAGCCCCTGTGCTTTATGAGACATGACAAAACGTGACGTGGGCTGTATAGCACTAACCCACTTTTCATACACCATCTCCCCTCATCACCATCAACTGTATTCATGTGTTTTAAACAGCATTTATAATCATGTCTAAACAAAATCCGAAGTTGTGAGTATTAACATCTATATTTTGACTTATTTAAAGAGGGCATTGTTAACCAAAACTCAAACATAAAGCAACTACCAGATTCCAACCAAATGCATTTTACTGTTTAATGTCTATTAAATGCAAATATCTGCTGTTTCACTTACTATTTAAAAAATTGCAATATTCATTATATACTATACTATAATATAAAATTGAACAATTATAGTCATTTCATTCATTTCTGAGAATTCAGTGTGGATGATAATATAGTTCACGGTCGTCCTGAACAACACAGACCCACATTGTGTGAGATACACCCAATAAAACGCAGTTTTTGAGAAATCTTGAGGCATTTCAGAGAAACCAGGAAGTGGTGTGAACCCAGAGGGCTTGTCTGCTTCATTAAACCACAAGATGAACTTATGAACAAATAATACAAGCAACACACATATTTGAGGAAAAGATAAACAACTTTCCAGTTGTCAAACTGTAACCAATGCATCAAATTCAACTGGGTACTGCAGTACAGTATCTGAGTCCTGATATCACTGCACATGTACTGATCACTAGCGACTAGCGACTAGCATGGCAACCAACACAACATCTCGTAAAACTGCTCAAATGACTCCCGATTACAGGTTTGGTGTTTAACGTAGCATTTACAAACATCAAACACGAAACTGTGGGCATTTAAACAGGATAAAGCGTGACCGGCTAGTTCTGATAAACTTGCATGTTAGTTACCGATAAGCTCAGTTCGGGTCTGCGCATGCGCACACGAGGCTATACGCTGCCTCTGTTTGGAAACGCGTACAATCATTTAATAACCGGAAACAAACTGTACAATAATAAACAAACTTACCGACACACATGGGCTGGGGGTTGAACTGGGGGTTGGCGACCGCTGTACGGTGACCAGAGCCATTAAAGGTACAAAAAAACTGAAGATTGTAAGAGACGACAGCGGCTAAACTAACATCATTCAGTGCGGCGGCTCAGAGGAAGACCAGCCTCGTCTTCACTTGTGCGTTCTGCGCATGCGCGCCTGCTGTCAAACCAAACTTAATAAAGGGGTGAGGCTTCAAACTTTATAGAGGCTTCATACTTCGCATAGATTAGTAAGGTTTGGTTATTTAGTTGCCTGTTATGCTTTTTAAATGATCATTGATGCGCGTTTTATAGCTGCAAGCTGAAAACACATCTTCTGATTCACATCTATGGATATCTGTACTGTAAAAATACACTTTACTAGTTGTGGCTAAGGTATAGGTTTGCACATGCTATAGGTATCCATACGTCCATATATAATATAGTGTATATTTTTCCATATGTATATATGTTTGATACAATCTTTATGCTGCAATAACTGTCTATGTTATTTGTCTGGCACCATAAAACACTGAAAAGCATGATATTTTATCTTTTGTATCATTTCTGTTTGGAGTAATTCTTCACATGTGCACCCAAAGGAGCTGTGTTCAAGGAGACAGTAAACAGTCCACACCCACCGTGTCTGATGCTAAGGTCAGGTTTCAAAGGGAGCAGTAATCGCTCCCTAACTAGCCTCATTAAAACAGGGAACCTTTCCCCACAGTCACAACAAATGCCAGTTTAGGATGCCTGACAACAACAGAACAAACAATCGAGGGTGTGAATAGAAACACACATTTGTGTTGCTGAATAAAGAGAAAGTTGTTTATAGGCGTTCACGGCCTAAAATGTGTGTGTGTGTGTGTGTGTGTGTGATCAATGGGTTAATCTCTCAAACTTGCAGTGGTCGAAGGCCTTATTGTTTAACACACTATTGCAGGTGATTTAAACTCTGGATGTCTACATGACAACACATTACATTCAGGTTTTTAGACATTGCATAAACATTTGTACTTGATAATAAGAACGTTATCCTAACAGTACAGTGTTTTTATACCGATCCATTACCTACCTAAGAATATATGTGTGGTATAAAACATTTAATAAAGGTTCTACTAACATCACTGCAATCATTTCTTTGATAACTTTGAGAGAACGTTTAAAGATTATTAGCCAACGTGCTGAAGATGTTCCATGTTAGTTGGGATGTTATACGTTTTGCCTGTTATCACAGTGGTGATGCTGCCCGCATCTGTCAGTGATCGTATCACCGTCTCGCCGTGTGCGGATTAGCAGGGAGAGCAGAAGATAAGATTGAGATTAGGGGACACAGGCTATCAGGGTTTAGACAGATACACACCAGCACCAAAGCAGCCGTGGGTTTTAATTAAAGCTTGGAAGGACTTGGCTGGGTGACAGCAGAGGAGGCTTGGGGTAGGAAAACTCTCTCCTTGGGGATTTGTAGAATTAAAACAGACTTTCAGGCCKGGAACATACATTAAATAAAAAAATAAGATAGGATAAATTGCACATCTCATTTGAGGCCAAAGGTCTCACCCATGACAAAATTTAATGTGACAACCATGCATTTAAAATGATAATAAATGAACAACAATAGTGAATATATTAAACTCAAACAATACTAAATTACGTACTAAAATACCTTAATAAAATGTGTACATTTAAATAACTAAATACAAATACAACCACGTTATACAAGCATCAACTCTCCTACAGAACACGAGTCCATCTGGTGGCGATTCCCAGGAAATACTTTTAAAATTCCTGTCGTCAAAAAATGCAATTCTTGGTGGGAGAAATTTTCATTTGTGTCCACATTTATTATCCCAGATAAGCATAAAGAGCGAAACTATGTCCATTACAGTGTCACAACATCTGTCTTTGTATATCATTTTAATAAATACATTGTCAAAAACTATATAAAGCTCATAATCTGTGGTCTTTCAATGCTGAGTGTTAAAAATATATATGTCTTACGTGGATGAACATATAAACATTCAGTCTTCATGCCAGTTAACACAGTTGTTTAATACATTACAGTTAATACATTACAATGGGTCAGACTCATTGGATTATAGTGACTAACAGTGATTTACTGATGGTCTGAATAACAAGTCATGTTTTAAACAGGGCAGTAAGTCTTCAGATGCCACAGGGTGAAACACACATTTCCAAAATCCATGTTTTTATTAAACCATTATCTCAAAGCGGACACATTGCCATGCACAGTTGCCCCTGTTATCATCATCATCATCATCATCATCATCATCATCATTTCTCAATATGCAAACGAAATCAGATCCGACTGGAAATGTTATAAAGTTATAAAAACAGACTTTAAACCGTCATGCTATCCTGTTATCAGTCAGAGAAAGATGCTCTTCGCTTCGGTTTCGTCTGAAGCACCGCGTCGCTGCGCCCGGTGGCGTGTAAACCACGACCGCGAGAATCACAACAACCACAGCGATCAACAAACTCACTCCCACCGTCAGACCTGCGGAGGCATTTCAGATGTTTTTATTAATGCATAAAACCAAACAGCATTAAAAACTCAGTATGCATATATTATTAAGTAAAACATACAGAGAAAATAAGACTTTGGGATTGTTGTAATGCGAGTTAAGGGCGGAGAGATAACACGAGTGGTTTTCGTGGTTAAACTTGTTGTGACCTTACAATGTTTCTCACAGTGTTCAAATATTGTAGACTTACTATGTAAAAAAAGCATTTTACCTATATGTCGGTGTTCAGGGACACCAGCAAAACTTTCCATGATCTCGCAGCGAATTCCTCAAACTTTTCAGGAAAAGCGGAGTTCAGATCCGGTCACGTGATAGTTGTTATGGGACAAGTCGATATAAATAATAATGTTCACAAGTGCAAGATTTTCAAATGAAAATGCATGTGTTTATGATGCATGTGTTTATGCTTTTTACACGTTTACACTATGATGATTTCTGTAAACACATTTAATGCAGTGTTATTTCTTCTATTGCCGATAAATGTCACTGTGCGTTTTCCCAAATCATTGACTTTTATTGACAATATATTGACCTGGAGAAAGAAATCAAAGATTAAAGTACAAGGGGTCCAAATAAATAATAAGTTAAAAACTTGTAAAGCTTTAAAAAAAAATGACACTTCTTTAAATTTCATATTAAATTATGTAACTTTATTCCTCCGCTAGATGGCGCCTCATCCCAGGTAATAAAAGGGCAACTAAACTCTGTCTCTTAATGAAGAAATAATGTTAATACAGGCCAGTGTTACAACGAAAGGTTTGATTTCAGGGTTATTTAGGGGCTAGTTAACCTGCCACGATAAGCATATCAGTTGTTTGACTACACAAAAATAAACAGCACTCATCTTTCCCCATCACAGACATCAGTCTATAATAAAAAGTTACGTTGGTGAAAGTTGTGCGTCTTATGAAAACAGTTACACTAACAGTGTGTTGAGAGGGGAGGTGTGGAGATGATGGAAAGGTCTGTGTGTGTTTGTTGAGATAAGGAGACATTATATGTGCACAAAATGAGTTCATTAGGCAGCCTGCTGCAATGAAGAAACCCGGTTGCTTTTGATAAAGGAGCTGCAACTGGGTAGGAACGAAAGGTTTCATTTCCTGCCTCCGCAAGGCAACATATCGCCCAGATCAGAAAGTGGCAGGGCAAAGCTAGGGAGGCTGGGTGACAGACAGGAGGAAGAGGAGGAGAGAAATGCCAGGTTTCATAGAGCTACAACAAACAGGTTGTGAGGAAAACAAAGGAGGCCCAACGCACTTTAATGCACTTCAATGGGTTTCAATCAAAACGCAAATGCACATTGAAAAATAAACACACAGAGAGTCAACATCACGTATGATTAATACAGCAATAATGGGTTACAATGGCACAACGTTACACTCATTTACACACATTTGTAGCTGAGTACACAGAGACCCATTTTTATGTTCTGATATTATCTCTGTTTCTAATTTTCAGATTTTAATGTTTCTCCAAATAATTTGCTGTTTAGTCATCACACATTTATTGCCTCTTAAACACGTGTAATAACTGCCTGTTCCTTTAATGAGTTATATAATCCATTCCATTAAATATTTCTGTTCAATTTTAGCTTTCATATTCTGCCAAACTGTGACCCCTAAGCTCACTAAAACACTGAATCCAATGAATATTCTGCTTGTTTTGAACTCGTTTTGAACTTCAAATTAAAATCAGTTCCATAAGCGTCTTTGATAAAATGCCATTTGTTATTTACAATGTGTGTTTTTTACTGGCCCTTCGCAGAGTTTTACAGTTATTAGGGCCCAGATTGTGTTGAACATTAATGGGAGACTCTATAGTAACAAAATATTTATTTGTGCAAAAAATTATATTACGTTCTTAATCCTCGATTCGCAATTGTTAGTTTATAATAATGATTTATAATGTGAGCTGTCAGGTCAAACTTGTATGTAAAGCAAAGTATGTAAAGTTACCTGCAATTTTAAGTTTTGAACAGAGATGGTGCTAAAGGTATTAAACAAAGGTTATCTCTGAAGTTGTGCCACTTTAAGCCTGCCACCCATTTCTGGGTCCTGACCCACGATTAAAACCTCTTTGTAACACATCCACGAGCTCATATGCTGTTCATTTATACCTTTAAGAGAGACAAACAGCCAATCTAATATTCTGTGTTAGAAAATATCTGTGATAAAGTTGAAAGTATCAGGCTTACAAAGACACAGAGCAAAAACAGTCAAAAAAGAAAGAGAAAAATAATAATAAACTAGCAGATAAAGAGATGGTGTGATTGTGACAGAGAAAGAGAGAGAAGGAGACATGGCAGGATGTTTAATATAGATTCTTCAGTCTGATAAAACTGACTGTAGCTTCTCATCGGTTTATAGGAAATTGTTTTTCCTTAATGCTAGACTTTGTTTCTGCCTCAGAATTAAACCAAATGCGGGGTTCGTCCAAACGGTGTTTTGTACATCTCAATTACAGTAACATTGTGAGTAACGGGACCTTTATTGCGGTCCACATCACGTAAAAGCGGTAACTCAACACCGTGTGAGTTGGGTTTGAGAGAGTGCTGAACACTGTTTGTTCAGTCTTTGGACTGTGAAGCGAGAGCTTCAAATACGGTGTATAGATTAGACCTCGATGACAGAGACTCAACACAACCGCTTGCCACGCTGCTCTGTTTCGCACGCACCCGCATCTGAGCCGCATGTGACTCCCAGTTAAATTTAAGCAATAATGAGTTCTCAACCGGTGCGGTTAAAGTTTATCAATGCAATTAATCCATCATGAATTATATAATCATTTACTAACTCTTGCTTTCAGCATTAAATGAATCTCAAATCAGACATGCAACCAAAAATGTCATTAATAATTGTTGTAATAAAAAAAGCTGCTGCCGCCTTCTAAGAAAGAAATAATATTTCTGCACCTGCAATGTCTCTGCATGTAAAATCAAACTCATTACACAACGTATTAAAGAAGAATTACTTTCAAGTTCCCGATTTTATTGGGCATGATATTTAATTGATGCACGTTCAAAATAAATGAAAATGTCAGCTGGGCTTATGTACAGTTTCATTTACAGTAAATTTCAGTTTACACTAGGTAGGGAGTCTATCTAGGGAATGTGAGGAGGAAAATGGCTGACAGGTCATGTTCATACAGTGAGAAGCTTGGATACCTTTGAGACTCTCTGTGTGTGTGTGTGTGTGTGTGTGTGTGTGTGAGAGAGAGAGAGAGAGTAACCTGCCTTTTAGAAAACGTAGTTCTTACATCAATGAACACAACCCAATTCATCTATGCCCAGCTTCACCTGATAACAGACCTTTAGGGAGGAGAGTTGAACAAATGGGTTTTTTAAAGATGATAAAGTGAATACACATGATTTCGCTCAGGGCAGAAATAGAGGTTATTCAACTGTAATCAAATTTACTCAAGGAAAGTTTTTGTAATTATATTTTATGGTCTGTTATAATCGTCACGTTGTGCTATTTATGAAATAAAAAACAGACACAAGCACACATTAATAATACATATATGTTTATTTTATATCTCTAATAATTCATATATGACTTTGTCCTATACATGTTACTCTTAACAGTCTTGGAGACATACATAGATCATAGTTAGACTTTATAAAGTACAATAGATTTTCAATACATAGACAGAATAATAAATTCTGTTAAGGAAGAGGAAAAGATCAGCACTGGACAGAGTCTCTCTCACACACTCGCACACACACAGACACACAAACGTACACACACACAGATGCACAGCACAGACTCGTGTCTACGGCATGCACACACACACACTGACAGAACCGATCGAGCTCATGCACGTCAGTTTAACAGAGAAATTGACGTTCTAACATTTGCGAATTCAGCGGGTACAAACGCCAGACCACAAGACCACAAAATACACATGCACATACCTAGACGTCCACTCTCATGAAAAACACTTCTTGAGGGTTAAAGCATTTGTAACAAGCACAGTATTTGGTTTCTGCTACTTTGTGTAACACACAAAAGAAGTAAAAATACACTTTCAGGACTGTAACCATCACAGACAAGGACTAGACCCTTGTTCCCCGATGTTCAGATCAGTGGTCGATAAATTTGGATTTTCAATACACAATTCTTCAATGTTTTACATTCGGGCTCCTTATTCCTGAATATTTGGTTACATCCCTGTAAATGCTACAGGTAGACAAAGAGGTTCAGTTGTAAATAATGAAAAAGCAATATGTAAATGAAATGCTACAAATGTGCCACAAATAAATACATGTTGCTTAGCTATATGGCCAACAGTTGATCGCTCCTGCCAAACGCAGGCGTTACCTTTACGTAAATAAACGTTACATATGGGTCATGGTGGCCACACACACACACACCTGTTCATTCAAACACACTTGTGCAAAAACACAAACACTTCTTAACGACCAAAACTAATGATTTGGGCCTTTGCTTCTCTTGTAAAAATATTTCTCTCGCTTTGTTGCTTTCCTCAGCCGCTTTCCACATCTGTAGCCAACAATAAATCATTTTAAACACTTTCTTATCAATGATACATAAAGCAATACGACAATAGATTCATTATTGATGATGCATTCTGTTCCAAATAAAAGAAAATACTTTGCAGTTATACTTTCAAATTCCTGTAATAAGAATTATTTTTGGCTCTATATAAGAGTTTGTAAAATAACAAAAAAACAGAAAATGATAATATAATAATCTTCATGAATGTGGAGAGTTAAGTACTTTTCAATGAACAATCAGTTATTGTTTCTGTTAAAACAATCGCTATTACGTTTATATTTATACTTAATAAATTGAACCATTTCTTTGTGTTCCCATTTTTAACCCAAATGTTGCTGAACAGGTTTACATAAACACATGAACTCATGCCGAATTCACCGATATATCGGTTACGGTCTAAAACGGACAAAGAACGGACAAAACCACAAACTTGGTCATCTCAAGAACCTGCCACAGTAAAGCCACTGCAGTCAGTAACTTATATGAGCAACGGTCACACAAAACTAATGGCATGAATAAAAGAAACTGTATTCAGAGGCCTGGCCCCACCGTAACACAGTACTCAGACGCCTCTGCGGTGAGGTGTGAAGTGAGGTCAACAGGGGCCCTTGCAGGGGTCACGGGGTCCACTGCAATTGTGCTACATGTCCAGCAGAGGGCGAAATGACCGAGGGTCACACGGCATTGGTGATGACAATTGTGTCTCTGTGAAGGCCGCTGGTCTCGGGCGGCTCAGGAGTGATGCTCTTTAACAGACGCTGTGAGAGCAAACAGTGACACGTTAAGCATGATACACTAGAAATGTACAGATTTAAGTTAAGAAATATTGTTTAAATAACATTTACATAAACTTCTGATGTTTTAACATACAGCTAGTTATAAATACTATTACCTAGCCCACACTCTAACCACAACTTTATGCATTTTTACATTTTACAATTTTATAAATTTACATACATGTATTTTTTGTTTTGTTTTTACAAATAAGGATTTCCCCAAAAAGAAGCTTTGCTTATATTTATCAGGTTTTGGGTACAAATTTGTCCTCAATACATGGTACAAGTAAACACACATACAGACACACACACACACATACAGACACACACAGA